>JAVSBS010003407.1:17489-35320 GCA_033124195.1 Coracias cyanogaster | reverse complement strand
TTATCAACACCCTTCTAGCTCCCAGCACAAAAACACTGCAGCTGTGGGGAAAACCAGCTCAGCCAGACCCATTACAAAAGCACACATCCCACTGTGTTCCTCTGCTTTATCTTCCTCCACCCTACACACGCACAAGGTCTTCAGCACAAAGGTGGGCCAACAAGGAAAACCTCCTTCCCTTTTCTCCCTCGTTGGCAGCAGCTCACATGCAGACATCCCCAGGCACAGCCATGGCGGTGCCACCATGGGGGAAATCTCTGTGCTCACAGAAGATAGTTCAGCAGTGGCTTTCCTTGCCAAGCCCCAAAGCGTGCCAGCCACGGGTGGATGCTAGGTTTTGATTTGCTTTTCCTCTCCTTCTGCCAACTCAACATATGAGATGGTGGCACTTTTTGTGATACTTTAGTAGTTAACAAACACTGTATGCACGCTGGGAGAAAAATCCTGCACTGAAATGAGATAGTGCGTAATGGATGCCTTTCTTTACTGCACCTTTAAATTATTTTTCCTTTTTTTTTTTAAAGCCTGTGGAACTGGAGCATGACAGAGGAAGATGGGACAAGCTGAGAAAAAAAGCAGGAAGGAAAATCTTTGAGCTTACAGCTATCACAGCAAAAGGCAAAAAGGTAGGATTGCATCTACGTGGCTGTGAGGTAGCTGTTGGCGCCATTTGTTCCACTGCACATACAGTGTCATTGGACCCTCACTTTCTATAGGTGGAAGGGGAAGTTAGAAAGCTCCAGAAGATCAGGGAGATGGTAGCCAGATTAAGGCAGATTTTAGCAGGCTTCTACTCCAAATGGCTTGGGTCCAGGTGAGCGAGTGAGGGATTGTGTTGCCCTGTGTGTGTTGGCCCTCACAACCCCTTTCCCCCACCCCAAAGGGTCACTGCCTTTCTGAGACCAATTTCTCTGCCGCCTCACATACAAACACGTGAAGAACAGCAAATCCTGGGTTTCTTTGCTGAAGCAACTACCTGTTTACTGTTTAAAACTGTGGTTTCATTTCCATAATATTACATGACAACGTGGTAACCTTTAACAGCCCATGAATCAAAAGTTGTCGGCTTTCCCTTTCTGCCGTGAGCCTTGTGATTCTTGCCGTGTGCTTTAGTTTCTTGTGGTTAGCTGAAGCTTGCTTGCAGATTTCTCCGGTTTAGAAACGTCCATCCTTTCCTGTGCTCTTTAACAACAAGAGGAGTGCCAGCCAAGGCAGGCAGCCCTTCCAGGCAGCTCCTCACTCATATACACCAAGGGTGCTCTTGGTAAATAGGGTCACTGCCTCTCCATGTCTTGAAGCAGACTGCAGCAAGACTCGGCTTTACGCCTTTCTCCTGGAGGGAGTGGGGCGTTGGGAGGCTAGAGGGGAAAACTGGCCTGAAAGTGTCAAAAATCAAACCCAAACCCCAAACAACTAAAAAGAGCTCCACAACTTTTTCACCGGTTGCTGAAAAAAAAAAAAAAGTTGTACTTCTGTGGAAATTTTCCTATTATTGTTATTATTTCAGCTTGCAGTTGGCCATGGGAACTTTTCCAAAGAAACCAGTACTCTGGGAAAGCTTTTGTTTTCCAGAAAGGCTGTTATTCAAAAGCAATTAACATAAAACATTAAAAACTGACTAAGCTCAGAGACAGAATAAGGGAGGAAGGAAATGTGAGACTCTGTGTGTGTGTGTGTGTGTATGTGTGTGCGCCGGAGGGAATATAGCAGTCTGGGGTAATGTAAGAGGGAGACCAAGGGGTTCAGGTCAGTCCATGGATAGCCACAATTGCCAAAGAGGGGCGAGATGGAGAGACCACATGCATGGGGGATGCAGGAACAGGGAGGACAGCTGGGAGCTGCTGGGACCTCGGAGGATAAGCCAAGGAGTGATGTGGGGTCTTGGGGCAGTGGGAGTCCCAGGAGTGAGGGTGGAGATACCCAAATGTCTCTCCATTCTTCAGGCCAGGTATGAAATCTGTGTTATGTGTTTTGGCAGCTCTGAGGGCCTGTTTTGATGCAGTGCAGCTGTGGTTTCAAGACCAGGCTTGCACTCTAGCAGCCCAGGGCAATGCTCCCAAATCATTTCGCTTCTTACCATTAATGCTGGGTGAGGGCATCGGCAGCTGCAATGCTGGTGGTTTTATTTTGCATAGGTATGGTGCAAGTTTTCTGAACCATTTCTCCAGGGGGTTTTGAACCAGCTGGCTAACTTCAGTCTCACTTGAGAGGGCAGAGAGTCTCTAGGTATCAGGGTACTGTCTAGATGTGTGGAAATGGAGGTCAACCAGAGGGAGTTTCCAGCTGCCCTGAGGCAGATCTCTGCCTTTCTCAAACCAGCACAAATATTTTAAAGCATTAACTGCACCATATGCAGCCTGAAGTAAGGCACTTTGTTTTGCAAATTTACAGATTATGTCTTTAGGTATTTTGACCTTTCTATCCATCTTTCCTCCCCTGATTTTCCCTCACCTCTCGCATCCACACGTGTCACTCGCAGCCAGTCAGAAATGTGGAAGAGAGCTGAGCCCTTCTCAAGGGGGACCTAGGGAATTTGGGAGGCAGCCAGAGCTAATGCAGCAGGCAAGAGACCTGTGGAAAGGAGAAGTGGCAATAAATACTGTGAAGGCTGGGATCACCAGGGATGGGAGAGATGAACTGGAGTTGCTGGGGTGGAAGGGAGGAACACAGAAGTTGATTAAATGTCCCAAACCAGCAACACTCAGAAGAACCTACCTGTGTCCCAGCAGCACATTTGAAACAGAAAACTACCATGAACTTTAAAAGTCCAAAATGTGAAAGCTTGTTCTAAACTGAAAAACCCAGAGAAATGGGGCAAGAAGCATTGCATAAAAGCACAAAAGGCATGTGAGCAGCAGGGCCAGCAGAGCTGAAAGCAACTCCAAAAAAGCCTGGAGGAGCACGGTGTGCCGGTGCCATGGGAGGTGTCTGGGACTGTTCTCCCACCGCAGAAGGAGGCTTTACAGGTTTTCATGGCCGTGTTTCTGTGTTGGTGTTTTCCTGCAAGCCTTCCCTTCCATTCAAAATGCAGCATAAACTTTTAATAACAGTAGCTAATGCCACAGGGTCCCCCCGCTTCCATCATTCTGTCTTGTTTCAAGATCAAATTTTAATTGAAACAAGATGTGGCCGACAGGATGAGTTTCTATAAATAGGTTCTAAAATGTTGTCTTAAGAGGAATGTATATGACCCAGTTCAAATACCAATATGAAGAAAAAAGTGTTAAACACATAGTCTCATTAGACACAGAAAGGTCTCCTTGTAAATTGCTTTATTCTTTGGCAGATATTTATTTAGGCTGGTTCCAGCAAATGATAACATATTTTCTGCTTTGGTGCCCAGTCAATGTATTTTGCTAGTAGTTTCCATTCATATTATGCTTTGTATTGTCATGGAATTTGTTGCACAGATAATGTGCACTCTTACCAGTTGTTCCTTCTTTCACAATTGTTAAAGAGTTTAATTTATGTAATCTATTACCTGATATGCAGAAAATACTTCATTTGGGTTTCTACCCAAATCCTCATTAAAAATTTATAATTTTTCATCATATAATGTTCCAAGGTGACCATATGATTTCTTGGAGAAACCACTTAGAGCGCTGTAGAGGTAGCGATGGAGAGTTTGAAACCCACGTACAGTTTTTAAATTTCCAGTTGTATTTATGTAACACAGTGTTGAAGTCATCTGAGCCCCCCGAGAAGATTACCTGTATAAGTAGCAGAGGCAGCCAGGATTCAGCTTTTGTTATTCAATCTCTTTTCAACGTAGGAACTGCTCTCAAACAGCTGGTTATGTAAGTCGAGGTTTGGTGAGGTTATGTATTTCAGTACTTGAGTCTCTGCACTGCATATCTTCACATTTGTTTTTTATTTGCCTCACTTTCTGAGGGGTTTGCACCTATCATCCTTATTGCTGAAGTTCTGCAGCAGCATGTACATTTTGAGGGAAGTATATACGTGTAAATCTGTTTCGACTATAAAAAAATATAAAGTTAAGAGTGGCTAAAATAAGAGCCCAATAGAAATTTTTTAAGTATGCTTATACAAGTCTAGAAAAATGAAACATAGACTTTTAAACATTACCTGGACTCACTGAGCTTACTACAGCTAGTCAGCACTCAGAGCCAACTACCATTTAAAGGCCAGAGAGAACAGTACTGTATTTCTAGTGGTTATGTTAAAATGAATGGCTCCTTATCTGCTCCCTGAAGTTAAAGAAAATTTTTACCCCATGCAGCAGTGCCAGCTGTTTACGTACACGCTGCAGAGCTTTTCAAATATTTTGAAACCTGTGTTATGTCTGCATGAAAGCCAAGCAGTTATATTGCATTAAAGTTAAGAAACAACACATTCATCAGTCATAAATGCAGCACGTAGGCCTTAACATTCAAAATATAGGTGCTGCTTTTCTTTCTTGGTTTTTTTTTTTTCTTCTTCTTGTTTTTTCTTGGTTTTTTGTCTTTGTTTGGTTGGTGTTTTTTGTCGTTGTTTGGTTGGTTTTTTGTCGTTGTTTGGTTGGTTTTTTGTCGTTGTTTGGTTGGTTTTTTGTCGTTGTTTGGTTGGTTTTTTCGCCTTGTTTGGTGTCTTTTCGCCTTGTTTGGTGTCTTTTCGCCTTGTTTGGTGTCTTTTCGCCTTGTTTGGTGTCTTTTTTCCCTTGGATTTTATTTACTTTTAAACTTGACTGGTGGATTTAGACATAACATACTAATGGAAGCTGTGAGTTTAAATATCCTAGAAAGCCTCTAGCATGAGAAGTCACAGAGCTTGTATTGCAAAATGAAATATAAAGTTGCCTCAAACCGCAGACAGCAAGCAGTTTATTTTCATAAGGCTTTTGGGACAGGCTGACAGTTTAGTTCATTGACATTGCTATTGCTTGAATTTGGGCATTAATCTTGCTATCTAGTGGATACGTCTTAAAATGTGTTTTAAGACTTGTTAGCCTGAGTACCAGGGTGTACAAAAGCAGGATAAGGGCTCGTGGTGGTAGTGGAGAAGAGAGAAAGGTCCTCTGCCTAAAAGCATGTGGTATGTCTCCTCTTCCTCGAGCATTAAACACGTGTTCTTCAGTAGCAAAACACCGAGGACAGAAACCTCAGGAGAAAACAACATGCCTGGCACAGGGCCTCTGTGTTTGCCTTTCTCACCAGTTTGGAGATTTCTCTCTGGACACAACATCAAAGGGCCTCCATCGCTTCCATCTCGCTGTGGTTCTTTCTGGTGGCAACAAGCGGGCGATAGGGGAGGACTTTTAGCTAGGTGAGACCTGAAGTTCCCAGGAACCTAGGAGATCCCCAGGCTTCTGGACTATCTCGTGCCCTTTACACACCTGTACTGTACTTAGGAGTTAGAGTGCTATACTTAGCCAGCCACGATGTAAAGCAGAAGTGACCTATTCATAGAACCAGTAAGTATGTGAGGTAAAAAGAGGTACATATCATATGAAAGTAAGCATCTCTGTGAGCCTTCAAGCTGGCATTTAGGTTTGAAAGCAGGAAACCAAACTGAGACCTGTCTGCACCTTTTTCAATAAAACCCTCAAAGCATACATAAGGCAGGTCTTGGAGTAGATGCGTTGAGTAAAACACCATCTAGACAGGTGTATCCGCAAGTGGAGAAAGAACACAGGTACTTTAAACCCTGAACTACACATGTGCAGCTTTATATGAGCAAGGAGAAGATTGCTGAATTTCCCAGATTTGCCCCTCTCCCTATATCACCTTTCAATGCCTTTTTGATTTTTCCAGATAGCCCTGTCCTCTGTAAGAACCTGGTTAGGGAATAGAAACCATGTTGTTTAATGTGGGTGACGTGACCAGTCACACAACATATTTGAATCCTGAGCAAAAATTCTTGGTACCATTCAGCAGCCCATAGGCAAAAATTGCTTTTATTGAACCCCTTCACTACATGGTTATTAGAAAAGACTGTAAAAGTGTTACCCGTTTGTGGTCAGAAGTATCAAGTACACCAAATTACTCTTGCTGAATACTTCAGTTACTGTATTTGGCAGCAAATTTGCTTTGACTCCAGCAAAGCATTGCAAACGAAACCTTTAGCAGAGATGTGAACTCGCTGTACAATACCAGGTTTTCTGTTCCTCTTGCTGTAGTCCTGCTCCCAGCCACGGACTCGCTCTGCTTACCAAGAAACATATTCTATTGAGGCAGCAGAATGTTTAAGCATCTCCTAAGTCCAGCAGCCAGCATAGCAGCTGAGCTATTTGGGATGTAAGCACCATGAGACGACCGCAGTTCCAGCAGGATTTGGCTTGGGGATCATGTGGGAAGCCTTTCCACCGCCAGATCAGTGATGAAAAAGAGAGCTCCAAGTTGTGAATCACCGCTCACGTTGGCCAAGGAATCTGCAGACAGAAAGGGGAGGGAAGCGACCACTGAAGCCAAGCTCTTCAGCCTCACCTCCCCTGCTCCCCGCTAGAAAGAACTGCACTTCTTGATTTCCTCTCTGAGACATGCCTTCTCATACAGCATTCCCCATCATCAGTTGGAGCCTCTCACTCCTGCATCCTCATCAAATGGTGCTGTCAGTGTTAAGAGCGATGTCTGATGTGCTGGCCACGTCAGCTTCCCTCAGGCCTGGCAGGTAGATGTCTCCATCTAATTTTATTCAGGTTAAAATGACTAATGGCAAAGAAGCATGTGTAGACTGTCCAGAAAAGGAAGGAGCCCCTATCTTTGAGAGAGACATTGCCTCTTGGTTTTTCTTTTTCCCCCAAATAAGTTTAAAATATTGACTCTTTCTCCCACTGGAACAAAATACCACCTGGTAAAAGATGGCAGCAAAGACATTAAAATGGGTGTTACACCAGAAATCAACACGAGGTGAAAAAACTAGCTGAGGAAGACAATTTTAAAATCAAAACTGCACAAACCCTGAGATGTCCCTCTTCTAGGGAGTACATCTTTCAGTCAGCTGTTTCAGAAGTGACTTCCTCCTGCAGAGTACAGGTACCCATCCTGCAGCTGTAGTCATCTGGGAGTGGGATTTTGGCCAAGTCTGCAGTGGAAAATGTACGTCAGCCACCAAGTGTCTTCCAAGTCTTGGCAGTGATTTTCCCTAAATGTGGTACAGAAGTGAGATTTTGCCTCTCCCTGTTGTTGGGGCCTGAGCTGATTTATCGAGCAATGCCTGGGAGCGGCACAGGTGCTTACGGAGTGAACTTTCATATCACTGAATTCCAGCAAAAAGCCTGCTTTTCACCCTGTTTCCTGGTCCCTAGGGAAACAAGAGGGGAAATTCGGACCCTTTGCAGCAGGCTTGACCCTGTGTCACAATAGATGTAGCCACCTGTGTCTGTGTCACGGTGGCCCCATCCAAGTCAAACAGCTTGCTTCCTGGAGTCCCTGGCTGGAGAGGAATGTCACGGTGCGTCACGCCTTGGAGCGGAAAGCGGATAGCGCTGTGGAGAGCACACGCTGTGACCAGCTCGGATGGAAGCATTGCTCCTGCGAGCTAATGGCAGCAGATGGCTCCTTCGTGTACTTGACAGCAAGACAGAGGCACGGAAGCTGGGGGGGTGGACGTGCCATTTTTCCCCGGAAACCTATCTGTCTGGCAGATATCAAGCTTGGCATCTGTGTGTTCTGGGAAGTCCAGATAGACCCGTTACACTGCTAATTCAGCCCCTGGGCTCCCCAGCTGCTTGGCTTAGGGTGTGTTTGGTAGACAGTCCTGCGTGAGCCTGTTGGAAAAGCTAAAAAGTTATTTTCTCAGCGCTTCCTCCTTCCCCGTCCCCTGCCAAGACTCCACAGAAATATGTTGCAAATTGGATGACAGTTACATTTCTTTCCTTTTTCTGTATTTCTCCCTCTTAATGCACACCCATTTCTTCTGCGGCGGGGTTCCCATCACTGCAGTTTTAGGCAACCTCGATCATGGCAGCACTGAGCTGGTTCAGCTGGTAGCAGTGGGACAGGAGCATTGCCCCTGCATGGAGAGGGAGGGAAGAGGGACAACTTGTCCCTCTGCTTGTCTAAGTCAGCATATATGTGGTGATAAAGTAATGATAAGATATGCTGAAGAAGTGTGTAAGTCTTTTCATCCAAGATGACCAAGATGACCACTATGGCATGGGCAAAATAATGGCTTTAATGAGCTACAGTGGCTCTGGGTGGGTGGGAGAAGGTTCTTCAGTACTTCAGCCTCCCCCTTGTTCACCCAGCCTGGCTCACTGCAGGACTGCTTGTTTGCAAGGTATGTGAACAGAGATGTCACCTCCTTCCTCCAAAGCTCAGTAGCTGGCTGACGCTTTTTTAGCATGAGTGTTCAGAAAAACGTTCTTAAATCATGGTGTCTCCAGAGGTTTGTGGTAAGAAAACAACGTTAATTTGCCCAGTCTAGAAGCAGAAAGATTAAAAAAAAAAAAGAGTAAAATACACTGTGTTCTTTGTTCCAAGTACCTTGTTGGAGACAAGCACCAAAAATGGCGTTAATGTTTTGTTTGGTGTTTGTTTATGGCAGTATTGCTGCCACAGCACTGGTGGGCTATACAGAACAATCCACCTATTTTCACATTGTAATGATCAGTGACGCTAATTACTGTAGATACTGCACTGGGTGTGCACCCATGTTTTATTGCATTTTCCAAAGGGGAGTATGTCATATCAGCTTCTAGAAAAGCTCAGGATAGCTGCCTGTGTCATGGAAAAATAAGATCTGCTTAACAGAGGATGTAGGAAGCCAAAGTAAATACTGGAAATGCACAAAGCAGTTAAGGTGGTGTAGATTAGTGCATCTGAAGGGATTGTAAATCCGAGCACTTGACATGATTGATTTTACATCAAAAGGGAAGTCATTGTGTTACTGCATGTTTATTTGGAGGTCCTGCTGACAGCATTGGAGCTATTTCAACGTCCCCCTCAACTGAAAATCTCAAATATCATGAAGAGTTGGGCCTGCATTCAGATCTTTCCTGACTTGCAAATATGAAAAGACGAGTAATAAGAGAGGAAAATTGAAACTTTTAAAAGCGTGCCTGTCAGCAAAAAGTGCTGGTGTGCACACATGGCACACACATACCCTGTGTTTAAAAAAAATACCCTCAAGTGAAAGGTGGAGGTGATGGGAGCTGGATAACGGGACCATCTACAAGGCAGGAGGAATGTTTCGCAAGCCTTTGAGTCTTGCCTCAGAGCTGCTCTTACCCCTTTCTGTGTTGCTGACACACAGAGCTGCAATAAACATATTGCAGACAAAGAAGCAGGTGAGAAGCTGCAGTTACTTAAATCAGTCCCTGAGACGCATCCAGTTAACTTGGTTATGCAGAAAGCATGAATTATCATATTCTTACCCTGTCATTTAAAGACAAATGTTTTACAGCACAAACCCCATCATTATGTGTACATATGAGAAAGAAAGGGGTTGTTATTTTTTTTTCTTTTACAGCAACCATAAGACGTTTATACTTGCTAAGAGGTGGGTCCAACTTGTGGTTAAATCCTGCAGACGATAGTCTTGCTGATCTCAGGATTTTCCAAAGATTAAAATGCAGATGTCTGGATTTCTCAAAATCCCGTGAAACTTCAAAAACATTAGACCCATTTCACTCTTCCCTAGATATCTGAGATGGTCATAAACTGCTTGAGCATCCTGGCAACATTTCCTGTAATAGACAATCTTTCGAATGGGTCTTACTGGTTTATTAGCAATTTTAGGTTTTACATTCTATCAGACAACGTACAAGTTTATTTCTTAGCTTTTGCTTAACCACAATAAATTATTTATAAGGTACACCCCCATATGTATGCAGCGCAAGTTTTTCTAGTTGTGCTGTTTTTATATGAGAGCACCATTCAAAACGCACGTGTGGGGCATGTTCTGCATAGAAAAATAGAATCATTTAGGTTAGAAAAGACCTTTAAGATCAAGTCCAAGTGTTAACCCAGCACTGTGAGGTCACTGGTACATCATGTCCCTCAGCATAACATCTACGCATCTTTTAAATACCTCCAGGAATAGTGACTCCACCACTTCCCTGGGCAGCCTGGTCCAGGGCTTTACAACCTTTCAGTGAAGAAGTTTTTCCCAATATCCAACCTAAACCTCCCCTGGCACACCTTAAGGCCATTACCTCTTGTCCTAACACTTGTTACTTTCTGAACCAAAAAAAAATAAGCCACCCAGTAAACCCTGGCGCTCATGTGATGGTGATCACCATGCCATGCCCACTGCCGCTTCCTACAGGAGCCTGAGGCCCAGGTGCTGAGGTGTCTACCTGCACACCCACAGCCCTGGACGTGGCCTCTACAGATGAGAACTTGTGTTAGCTGAGTCAAATGGAAGTCATTACCCAGAGATAAGCCCGAGGTGCTCATACACTCTATCTTCCTGGCAAAATCTTGCCAATGCGTATGTTTACATTAAGGGTTTGTGCATATATTTACGCTCAGGGTTTGTAGATAAGGGTTACGGTGTGACAAATATCCTTAATCTAGACAAGTTGGCAGGAGAGAGACGGTATTAAGGACGGAAGAAGAGCCTGTGGGCCTGCTTGAGTGAACTCTGGAAGTCTCCATGTCTGTGCATCTTTTTCAGTTGCTTAAGTTGTTTTAAGTTTCTCAAGTGGTAGCTGTGAGCCTTGGGTAGCCACACAGTTTGAGAAACAGAAATCCACTTGCTGATGGAAAACATTTTGTATACTAGGATAGCTGGCTGGCTCCATGGCAAGCCATTTTTGATTTTTTGGTGAACTCGTTCCATTTTAAGCTTCGCTTCAATGGCTCTTTTGACAGAAGGGCTGCTGTAGAAGATGCTTCTGGCTTTGGCCCACCCTGGTGTTTTGATTATCCTTTGCAGAAGGCGGCCTTTTTGGCAACATGTGCCATTAACTTCCCTCTTGTGGTTTCAGCTTTTCTTCTTGCTTTTCCACTCGAGATTTTTTTCTTCTTCTAGTGCTTCTTTTCTGCTTTCAGTAAGCAGTTTCTACAGATCTGCAGGTGAATTCTACTGGCTTTATGTAAACACCTTCATTTGATTAATTTGGCCATTTATTTTTTAGTCCGCATTTTTAAGATTAATATCACAGGGCTGCGGTGGTTTGAGGGGTTTCGGTTAGTTGGTTGTTGGGTCTTTTGGAGCAAGGAGGGGAAGTGGGAGGTGGAGGGAATTACATCTCCCAGGGAAGGTGCTGCTACTAATTATGCCTTGGAGATTATTTCTTAGTGGCTCAGATATAATTGCTACTTGGTCAAACTTGTATGCGCTATTTAGGACAAAATAAAGCCTCTCCTTCCGTATGACCTAAAAAACAAGCTGCTACTTCAAATATTCATTTTTAGGGGGTCAGGAAATTGCATCTGTAGTTCTTATGCATCCTACAAGAGGGCCCCTGCCTTCCCTTTATTTTTTTTTCTTCCTCTGATGCTCATACTTTCACTGCTTCAGATCCAGTACTGGGAGCAATACTAGGTACCTTCTGGTGACAAGAAGGGTGTGCTATATGAGCTGGTCAGATGATCCACTGAGTTGGTAAGGCTCATTCCCAAGTGGGGCAGATCCCCAAAAGGGATCTGGATGGAGTTCAGACAGTCTGTGCCCAAAACTGCAGTCCTCCCCATCCTCACACAGCTGCTGACTGGATCCTGGACCATTACCCAGCATCTGAGGTTCTGTCTTTGAGCGTGCCCAGAGATCTGTCAGCCTCAACAGAGCTGAGCAGCTCTGTGCCAGCCTCCTGCCCAGCAGATGCAGTGCTCCTCCAGGTCACACTCTGCAAAAAGGCTGTTGTAGGCTCTTGTCTTCCTTTGAAATGCAGCAGTACAGCGATGCTGCTGCAGTTCCTGCTCCCCTTATCCAGGGAGAGGATGCTTTCCCCCAGCACTCTGATACGGGCTCAGTCTCCTCTCTCACCTAACGGATTGAGAGCCCCTTATCCCATTCTCTGGAGAGCATCCAAACTACCAGGGCTGTATAACTGTTTTGCAGCAGGTGCAATCCCATGATTCGTAGAGTTGAAGGGGTTAATTGAGAGACTATTAAGTGCCCTGAATAGAGGATGTGTGTGAAAGGTGGAAGAGCAGGATTCTGCTGCTTGCTGCAAAAATAATCCATGTGGCTTACGTGTATTTTTAATGAAAGATATGAACAGACCTTGGGGTGAGAGTTGCTGCCCAAAGGCTCCAGCGGGGTCTGCGTGTCCCCGCGGCATTGTACACAGGAAATGTACAGGAAGAGTGGCTGTTGCACTCTCTGTCTCAGTGTGATCCTTCAGAAGGACATCTCAAGGTCCACGGAGAATTTGGCTTCAAATTCATAACTAGGTAAATTATAAGAATGTGGTGGCAGCTGCTGAAATAAACCATTTGTAGCGGGGGGTTCACGGTTGGGTTCAACATGCTGTCTCCCAAGGGTTCAGGAAGCACAGGGCCCAACCAGGGTACTGATGTGGAACATCTTGTACTTCACTGAAATGGTGGCAATAATTCTCAATTTACAAAGCTCATGGGAAGGGCTCACATAACACTAGCAAGAAGTTGCTGGTACTTATTTCTTGGTGCCCTGATTTTGTACAGACTGGTACAAGAGATGAAGCATGATAGACAAGCAAATTCTTAGTTGTTAGAGGCAAAACATATTTGGCTTATTGTGCTTTGCCTTCAGCTTCAGTAACAAAAGCCCGTTTAATATGAGGAGAACAAGGCTTGTGCCCATTAGCTGCTGTCACTTGTGCACATGAGACTGATGGCAGCCATTGACTCCACATCACCAGCTATGACATACCTTCCAGAAAGGCACAATTTGAAGTGGTGAGTTATGCTCTATTTGTGTTCTTTGTTCCAAATACAAAACCACCATAATGCCATAAGTGTTATTTCAGAGGATTAAGAATCACCCACAGAGTGTTTTATAAATGATTTCTCTTCAGCATAGCTTTATATTATCAGGGCAATTTCTTTTGCAGACCCGTTTCCAGTCCTTAGTCCAAGTCTAGCCCTTATTGAAATTCCTGAGATTTCCTCTTTTATTAAGGTTATTATCAGACCTCACACTGCCTCTGTTGTACCCCATGCAAGAACAGCTATTCAGACACACTTCTAGAGGCTGCTGGCTCTTTCCTGTTGTTTGAAAGTGAGTGCCTGCATATTGGTCCTGAGCTGGAAGGCAGACTCCTACCATGACATTGCCATCATGTTAGGTGGCCCCACCTAGCCACCTAGTGAAGGGTGCAGCTGTAGACACAGGACAGGGGAGGTGTCTACTGTAAGCCAGCCCTCCACTGTCTCTGTAAGCAGCCATGGCCTGAAGGTTTCACACAATTAACTGCTCTGATTGGGTGGAGTTCAGACCACAGGAGCACTCCTCCACGTGGGTGGGGTGACTCCTTCACACCTTCCTGTAAGCCTGCAGGGGTTACCAGCATCCCAATTATCTAAGAGGGAAGATGAGAGAGGATTTGGGCCAACAGACAAAGAACAAGATCCTCAAGTCTGCCCCCTTTTATGTAGCCCTGATGCATTAGTCATGAAACTACTGACCTGATACACAGTGTGTAGGCAGTATGTGTGTGTTCAGAGTGTCCTTTTAGAGGTGTCTCCTCCTCCTGGGAGAAGAGAATCAAGAGAAGCTATCTTGTAAATCTGCTGTTCCTTGGATTATAAACCATAGCCAAAATTAAAACATTTGCTGTTACCCTAGCTTACCCACTGCTCAACGCCCATCAGGTATTGACCAAGCAGACCAGGCCTCCATCTCTGCTCATAAGGATTTGTTGCTGTAGATTTCTCAGATCTATACAGAGGTACTGAATGTGCACAGATACTAATCTATGTTGACAGGATAAGGCAGGAAATGCTTCCTTCCCATGCATGGGTAGAGGCAGATGTCTTCAGAAACTCCAAAACCTAATGCTGAGAACTGGCTTGCCTGACCTGTGCTGAAACAGAAGTACCCACATGAAGGGCAGCTATTCTCCTTTAACACAAGCTATGCTTTGGATTCAAGACTCGCAGAGAAAAGGGATGCTCTTCACCTCTGCTGTGGCGTGATTAGTGGCCTGTAAATATGTTCTTCACTTGAAAGAGGAGTAATTTTTGCACTCCAGATTTAGGACATAGGAGAAGACTTCAGATAGGCCATGAACCAGATGCAGTTTTCTGGGGCTCTGTGCTGTGTGTACCAGAGCCAAGTAACAGAGCCACAGCGGTCTGCATACAAGCAACTGATGGGGGCTCTTGTCAGAGAACATGCTGGCAAACAGTAGCCACAGCCAGCCACCAAACCAGCATATTGTCTAGTCCACTAGTACTATGATTTTTATGTAGAGATTATGGATTCTAGGCTACAGTGTCAAAGGAAGTGATGTTCTGTAGTTAATACGTGATTTCATAGGTCAAAAACCTCGTGCAATTATACAAGCACCACTTACCAGTAGTTTAAACAGTTTTTGTTAGTTGTTATTATCTCTCCCAAGAGATCACTGCTATTGCTTTCCATAGATTGTGATTTCCAGGAGCGAAATCATCTGGAAAGACTGGATTTGTTAAACTTCCCAGATAATACAAAACCAAGTCAAGCAATATTTACAGATACCAAATGGACTTAAAAGGTTTTTCTTACTTGAAGGTGTATTATTTTATTACATGCCGCTCATCCACTCTCCAACAGGCAAAGTGTTTTTTTCATTGAAGGACACACATTAAAATGGGAAAAATATTTAGGGATTTGTGAATTCTGATATTAGTGGTATCACCACATTAGCGTGACTGAAGTGTTCCGTAATAATACAGAAGCTGCTTGACTCTTCTTGTTTAAAAGAGCTCTAAGTCAGGGTTTCTCCCAGAACCTGCCATGAAGTCTGTGAAAGCCTTCCTCCCTGAAGTGATTCAGAAAGAACTATGTGCTATTTCGGCTCAAGTATGTAAACCACATACATTGTTAGAGAGTGCAAGAGGCCTTAAAACCCATTGATAAGTTTCCTATAAAGAAATTATTGTCTTATTAATTTATTAAAGATGACATAGTGCTTCAGGAAAAAGATCAGTCATGCAGGGAGTTTGAGCTTTTTTTGTAATGGAGTAGACCTACAAAACCTTTCTAATCTTCTACTAGTTAATTTTTACTTTAATATTCTGCATCAGTAAAAAGCCCTCCCCTTTGCTTACCTTCATTTCCTTGCACTTTGGTGGGGTTTGACACTTAGAGGCCTCTGTCAAAGGAGAAGCACATCTCTCTGCATGTGCCTGCTACTCCTAGCCTCCATGGAAGCCCATCTATAGCAACTCCAGAACGCTATGATGGGAGAAAGCTGGGAAACACAGGACAGTGAAATGCAGGGGCAGCACAGCATCCTTCCAGCGCTCTGGCTTTGGCCATACCACGCAGTTAAGGTACCTGGCAGTTTATCTGCCCTGGGGCTGACAACTGCAGAGGTAGTTGCCTCCTTTGTCCAGGCCTTCGAGACCCAGAAGATCCACCCAAAGCATGAGGTTAGATAAAAATAAAGTCAGCACAGTCTTAATAAAGAAACCATAAAACCCCACAGTAAGCTGGAGGTGACGCTCATCTCCAGTGTTTGCGGGACCAGCGGTGCGTGGGGCAGGTAGCTGCACAGGAAAAGAGGAGCTTGGTCACTGGTGAACATCTTCATTCTTTCTGAGGGACAGGACAGATGAGGCAAGGAAAATATGCTTTCCACCTGCCAAAAAGGCTAAGGGTAAAGCTTTTCCACTTGGACTATACCTTGGGAGTTGTTGGACAAGCTCAAGTCCCACTGATGTCAGTGGGATTTCTGGGGGAGCTTAACAATTGGCATGCCGTAAGCTGTTACGGGAGTAACGGACGAGGAACGTATTAATGTAAATGCATGTGAAGGTGAAGCCATCCCTGGTCTGCATTAAGTAATGCATTCAGGTGATACTTCACAGATAGTAATGGTTGTACTTGAACAAATTAGTCCTCACCCTGACTGCTGGCTTTCTGCTTCACAGATGTGACAGTGCTATTAGTCAAAACACATTCTTCCCAAGCCTGAAACGGTATTCGTCATTGCTTCTCTTTTCAAAGGCCTTTCTTTCGTCCTCTTTTCAATTTAAATTCAACTTCTTTATGTTTATCTAGATAACGTCCCATAAGTACTTTTAAATATAAATGTAATTCTCAATTTTCACTTCTTCTAAAGCTGTCAATAATATGTCAATACTTCAAAAACTACTCCGTGGCACAGAGGAGCTCTTTACTTATCCATATTTTATATACAGCAAGGGTGGTATTGCTCGGTTCTTTCATAGAAGGCACTGATGAGAGCAGCAGGTCCACATGCCGTTTCCAAAAAGCACCTTGTCAGACGGAACAACTTTGTATGCGTTGGCTGTTAGATCTTTTCTGTCCTCAATTTCCTGCTAAAACAGATTTTTTGATTGTTCCACGTAGCAAACTGTTGTTGACCAATGTAATGCTGAATCGTGCTGGTGGCTGACTCATCACTCCTGGCTTCACTACTGCCCAGGCTAAAGAGTAAAAGTGAGGTAGTATTGACGAAGGAAAAAGGGACAGTAGCTAACAAAGGAAGTAACAGGGAAGGAAACAAAAGGGAGTCTAGCAGCCATGGTATGGATAGAGAGCACTGAGAGAGCAGTCACTAATATTTTTGCCAAATCTAAGCTGTATTTACTTTTCTGATGCAGATTTATTCAGTAAGACACTTAGGTTTTGAAAATGGAATGCGTAAACACTGCACAGGAGAATTAGCTGAGAAGCAACATCTTAATATACAGCACAAGAGTGCGTGGAGAACTTCTGACGGTGAGGGAGCCTGGGTTCCAAAACAGTCATTCCCAAAGAATGTTAAAAATATTTGTGGGATAGAACAAGCTGGTGAAATACAATTTTCTGAGCTGCTTTCAGCTTATTTAAAGCATAAATATCTCACAGCGGTTCTATGTGTTTTCTTTTCATATCAGCCTTAAACTTATCTTATAAACACATCTCCAGTATGTAAAGTAAGTTAAAAACATCCATTCTAAAACTTGGATACAAAGAGAATGTGGCTTGGATGCTTACTGGCATGAAGAGAAATATCCTGTCTTATTCTTTTTTGTTCTGTGATACAGTTGTAGCATTATCTGGTATCCAGGGCTTTGAAGGATCTATTGTAAGCATGTCAAAGACTCTTAAAATTGTTTTTGTAAATATTAGATCACAAAAACTGAGGAACGAGTCCCATAGACTTTCATTAAACAATGTGTCTCATTATTGTTTTTCCTCTTTTGGAGCTGAAATTCAACCAGCATTAATAACACTCTGCATATGTATTCATAGAATCACAGACTGGTAGGGGCTGGAAGGGACCTCTGGAGATCACCTAGTCCAAGCCCCCTGCTGAAGCAGGTCTGTCTAGATCAGGTTGCACATGAACATGTCCAGGCAGGTTTTGAAAGTCTCCAGAGAAGGAGATGCCAAAACCTCTCTGGGCAGCCTGGTCCAGGGCTCTGTCAACCTCACAGTAAAGAATTTTTTCCTGATCTTGAGGTGGAACTTCCTGTGCTCTAGCTTATGTCTGTTGCCCCTTGTCCTATGACTGGGCACTACTGAAAAGAGACTGGCCCCATCCTCTTAACAGCAACCCTCTAGATATTGAGAAGCATTGATGAGACACTGATAAGATCCCCTCTCAGCCTTCTCTTCTCCAGGCTAAACAGCCCCAGGTCTCTCAGCCTTTCCTTGTAAAAGAGATGTTCCAGTCCCCTCATCATCCTCATAGCCCTCTGTTGGACTCTTCCCACTAGTTTCCCTGTCTCTCTTGAACTGGGGAGCCCAGAACTGGACACAGTACTCCAGATGTAGCCTCACCAGGGCAGAGTAGAGGGGGAGGA
>JAVSBS010003407.1:0-17389 GCA_033124195.1 Coracias cyanogaster | reverse complement strand
AGTTGGCTGGACCTCGCAGTCCAGAGGCTGCCGACTGAGCTTGCCCGGCAGAGGAGATGCCCGCACCTCTCGCCTGTCGCGCATTGCAGAGGAGGAGGAGGAGAATGGGGCAGCGGCGGCGTGGTTTGTAGCGGTGGGGGCCGTGGGGGGGTGGGGGCAGGGAGTTCTGTAAATACCTGTGGGCTGGATTGAGGACCCTGGGGGGCTGTATCCGGCCCGCAGGCCGTAGTTTGAGGACCCCTGCCCTAACCTGTACTGGTACATGAGGTTATTCCTCTGCAGGTGCAGGACTCTATACTTGTCCTTGTTGAACTTCATTAGGTTCCTCTCTGCCCAACTCTTTGGCCTGTCCAGGTCTCACTGAATGGCAGTATAGTCTTCCGGTGCGTCAGCCACTCCTTCCACTTCTCTATCCTCAGCAGACTTGCTGAGGGTACACTCCATCCCTTCATCCAGGTGACTGATGAAGATGTTGAACAAGACTGGGCCCAGCACTGACCCCTTGGGAACACCACTAGCAACAGGCCTCCAGCTGCACTCTGTGTCATGGATCACAACCCTTTAAGCTCTGTCACTCAGCCAGTTCTCAATCCATCTCACAGTCCCCTCATCCAACCCTCACTTCCTGAGCTTACCTATGACGATGTTGTGTGAGGCAGTATTGAAAGTCTCGCTGGAGTCAAGGTAGACAACATCCACTGCTCTCCCTCATTTACCCAGCCAGTCATGCCACCATAGAAGGCTATCAGATTGGTCAAGCATAATTTCCCCTTGGTGAATCCATTCTGACTACTCCAGATAACCTTCTTTTCCTCCATATGCTTACAGATGACCTCCAGAATGAGCCATTCCATCACCTTTCCAGGGATGTAGGTGAGGCTGACTGGCCTGTAATCTCCTGGGTCATCCTTCTTGCCCTTTTTGAAGGCTGGAGTGACACTTACTTTTCTCCAGTCTTCGGGTACCTCTCCTGTTCTTCCATGACCTTTCTAAAAAGATGGAGTGGCTTAGCAATAACATCAGCTGGCTCCCTTAGCACTCGCGTGTGCATCTCATCAGGCCCATGGATCTGTGGGTGTCCAGCTTGCCTAAATTATTTCTAACCCAATCCTCCTCGATCAAGGGAGAGTCCTCCTTCCTCCAGACTTTCTCTCTTACCTCAACGGACTGGGATTTCTGAGGGCTGGTCTTAGGAGTAAAGACTGACACAATGGCAGCATGTAGTAACTCACCTTCTCTGTTTACTCTGTCACCAGGGCACCCACCTCATTCAGCAGTGGGCCCACATTTTCTCTAGTCTTCCTTCTCCTACTGATGTACTTGAAGAAGCCCTTCTTTTTGTCTTGGACATCCCTTGCCAGATTTAATTCCAAGAGGGCCTTAGCCTTCCTTGTTGCATTCCTACATACTCTGGCAATGCTCCTATATTCCTCCCAAGTGGCCAGTCCCTTTTTCCACATGCTGTAAGCTTCCCTCTTCCATTTGAGTTTTTCCAGGAGTTCCTTGCTCATCCATGCATGTCTCCTGCCTCCTCTACTTGATTTTTTTACTCACAGGGATGCACTGATCTTGAGTTTCAAAGAAGTGGTGCTTGAATACTAACCAGCTCTTCTGGGCCCCCCCCTCCTTGTACAGTCCTAATCCATGTTATTCCTCCAACTAGGTGTTTGAAGAGGTCAAAGTTAGCTCTCCTGAAATCCAAGGTCGTAGTCCTACTTATTGCCCTACTTCTTCCTCAGATGACCCTCAACTCCACCATCTCATGGTCACTGCAGCCAAGGCTGCCCTCAACCTTCACATCCCCAACCAGACCTTCTTTGTTTGTTAGTATAAGGTCCAGCAGCACACCTCTCCTCATTGGCTCCTCCATTACCTATGTCAGAAAGTTATCACCAACACACTGCAGAAACCTCCTGGACTGTGTGTGCCTTGCCGTGTAGCCTTTCTAGCAAATATCAGGGCAACTGAAGTCCTCCATGAGCACCAGGGCATGTGATTGCGAGGCTGTCTGTAGGCCTCACTGACTTCTAATAATTATCATGTCTATAGAAATGTGCATTCAAGGTGCGTCTTAGACACCAGCTAGTCACCACTGCATGCTGCTTGTGCAGTTAGAGAGAAGAGGCGTCCTGCATAAGATCCTGATTCCGTGATAGTGCTTGGGTGAGACAAGGCTGCTGTCCTGTGATTGGCGTCTCACCTCCTTAGTGTCCTGGGTGGTCCAGAACTAACAAGCTATGGAACAAGTCTTCCACTTGGTAGTTTTGCAAGTGGGAAGAGAGCATTGCTACAGCAAGTGGAAATTACTCACCTACTGCCCTTCTATGAGGTAGGTGCCACAGCTACCGGGGCAGCTGGTGGAGTGTGGGCGTGAAGGCTGTGGGGTTGGAGGCTAGGAATGGCTTAGCCTGAACTGAGTCTAGATTACAACTTGTCAGGAGTCTAAGGCTGGGATAAAGATGCAGAAGGGGCAAGACAACAAATCAGCAGCTTGTCATAAGGAAGAGGACAAAAAGAAAGAATGGGCAGAAAACCCTCTGCCCCCTTGCCACTAGACTTAGTGTCAGGAAATCATGGTCATTCTGATGTTAGCATGTGCTTCTCAGACCCACCAGCAAGAGTTCAAACACTCCTTCAGTCTCCTTACTCTAAAGTGTGACAATGTTCAGTTGCTATTGGTTATTCTTCTAGTACTTTATGGTGCAAAGCGGGTCTCACCTTGCTGGAGACCATCTAGGTGTCAGAATGCAACTGGACAGTGGAATTCCTGCTTTTTTTACCATCATTTTTTAAAAGTCTGGGAAACTAGTACTTTTTTGTACTAATTAGTATTAATATTTCCTAACTAGGAAAGGTAGAAGAATAGTCAGGTTGTGAAATGAAGCACTCAAAAACTACCAGTGTCATGATTAAGGGTTACCTGGTGATTTGATTTGATCCTGTTATGCAGCTTCATAAGAATATTTTGAAAACAATTTTGAGTCCAACTTTATTTATGCTAACAGCTCTTCAATGCAAATATTTGGGTGAAGCTGTTCATTTCCACAGTGCTCAGTCCCATAAACAGTCATCACAGTAGCAGCACTTGTTAAGTATTTTAGCTCCACTTTACAGGTGGGACAAACTTCATAGCCAAGTGGCAAGCGCATCTGGCAAGGCAGGTTTAGGAGCTGGGATATCTGGGTATCTTTTCCTTACTTGAAATGACTGTTTCTTCTGAGCCAGAGCAGTACATAAAATCTACAGGGTGGAGATGAAATCCTGTCTCTACAGGAATTACTAGAACTCTGACATTATGGTGCAAATACGTATCCTTAAGGTCTAAGATATTCCGTTCACCAAACCAAATTGCTTACAAATTGGCAAACTAACAAATATCAGCATTTATCAAAATGAAATGCATATGTTCTTCAAATCCATGTATCATCAACTACTTCCAGATGTAAAAATCCATGGATAGTTTTAAGGAACGTCAGTTCCACAGTCAGTTTCCATCATGGCTCTCAAAGTCAGCACTGGCCACAAGCGGTATATAACATTCGGTCTCTTCAGGAAACGATACTTGTTGCTTTCCTTAGAGCCAGGTATCCTGTAACTGCATCTGAAGGGAGCATCCGAATATAGGCAAATTCTTCTATAGTACTAAACCTTAGCTTGCTCTGGGGATCGGTGTAATTTGCCTGAAAAAGAAACAATGGCAGAGACACTATTCAAATAAAATCTCAAATCAGAATACTAAAAAAAAGTCTAATGACAAGACCACAAAATAGTGAGTTTCTTTTCCCAGTAACAGCACCACTGTTCTACTGTGTGGCCAAAAGTTTTGCACTTTTTTTCCTTCTCCTTGTGTCAGAACTTATGAGAAGTTAACAGACCCCTATAAAATCAAATTAGAAATGCATTAACCATAACAGAAGGCTGAAGTAGTTTCACACAAAACCCAGTGCAAAAGAAATTCCTCAACTCTCTAACTCACCCTAGCAACTCTGTGCCTCGTGCAGTCTCTCTCAGGGCAGCTCTCCAAAGAGTCAGGCTGCTGCCAATAAATTACCCACAAAGAGGCTGAATTACGGGTGCTCCGATAGCTTTGGACCGATTTTCTCTTCCTGCACACAACTTAGCTTTTAATTTACTTTAAAGTGGTTGTTCGAGCAAAGGAGTCTCAGCTTATGGGTCTGTGACTCAACTGATAAGAAATGTGCGTTGTGCTTTGCTACAGATGCTTGCTTTCAGGATAGCAGCCTGGGCGGCTAACCCTGGGCCACACTTGTATCCTCTGCTATATTCGGACCCTGGGTGCCTGGGAGTGGTGCCAGGTTCCTTCCATCCTCTCCCCTTTCCCTGTTGCTACAGAAACCTTGAGCTCAGATGAGCTGGGGGCAGCACAGGAGGCAGGCAGGCTGCAGGGTATTATAACAGCCTCTCCACCTTCAGCCTCCAGGACAATCACGGCCTGTTCAGCATTGGATTACCAAGCGCCTGCCAAGGCTCTGAAAGTGCCTTCTGTACCTTTGTGTCGAGGAGATGGCGGCAGGCTGCAAGGCACAAGTTGAGATCCCTTAAGACATTGCTACTGAAAAATAAAAGTCCCGGAAGGGCTGGAGCATTCCCCCCATCCACGCTGTTAAAAGTGCAGAGCCCTCTGCCATTTTTATGTTCGAAAGGACCTGTTGGCCATGGTAGCAATCCAGTTGATCATCTGCTCTGATAAGACTTAACAAATAATTAAGTGTTATTTGTATCTTGTTTCTTTACAAAGAAACGCCACAAGGTTAATTAAAAGTAGTCAGCTAACAGTCAAGCCGTCAATTAATTTTCAAACAAATGGCAAAGTTAGGATGTCAGCAGTAGATTTATCCCTGGTAGTAATTTCATAGTTACAGCAGGTGTAAATTTATTTTTATTGCACACTTTAAACGTGACATCATGTAAGAGAAAGCAAACCAAGCGGACTGCTTTTCAAATGTGCACGATTCTATAATAAACTAGCCAAGCAGTATTTGCAGTCTGGATTACACACCCATCTAGGTTAAACAATTACAGCAGTTCTTCACCACTCTGATACTTCGTACTGGGCTGTACTGTTTGCACACTCATGAATGACAACTAGTCACTTATGCCACGACTTCAGTCTGAAATAAAACTTTACCCCTACTTCAGCAATAAAAAAAAGCAGATTCGAAAAGCGAAGTAAGGTGATTTTGCAAAGAAAAAGCTCTGTCATGTTTAGAAACTTAAGTTAAAGGCTGCAGATACATGCTCTTCAAACACAATAAATTGGTTATCTCAATCTGTTTCTATAGTAACAGGGCTGATCCATTTTCAGAAAAGGAAGAGAAATATAAACATTTGAAGGTTTGGGGTTTTTTTTAATCTGCTTTACAATAAATTACTCTGTTTTGCACGTTAAATTATCTAAATATTCATCTTGCAAGTTTGGAAACGCTAGTTTTAGTTTGCAGTGTCACTATAGTAGATAATAGCTTTGAATTCTAGGCTGCCTTACAAATAAAAATTGGCTGCTTTGCTTAGACCATTGGTAAATTTAATTCCATTTGTGTTACACACAAAGAGGATCAGTAGAGTTCAATTGTGGCATTTAGTACAACTGCAGGTATACTGATGATAGTGTTTTAATACACTTCTCATTTTTTGTACATGCTAGACCATTTAATTCTTCCCTAAATGGGTAATGCTAAGGAATTATTTTTTTTCTTTCCCATGGGAAATCCAGCATTCCCACAGAAAATATATTCTTACACAAATGCTTTCAGATCCTACGCAGAAAATACAGGGACGTTTTTCTTATACTAGATTTCTGAAATGTTGTATTGCCCTACATACCTTCCTCCTAGGAAATTATCTTGATAATATATTTAGTGCTTTTTATGAAACATTTCTAGCTTCGCGATTTAAAGGACATGCTGTCTCAGTTATCTTAATAAAAAAGATTTTTTTAAACACGGTATTTTTATCATAGTCTGGAGAAACCTTTCAGGCCAGGTAAAATAGGAAACTTGACTCATGATGCAATTAGAGGATGGAAAATTAAGAAAAAAAGAAAGTGTAAAAAAAAAAAAAAAAAAAAAGGAAACAAAAGCAGCACTGAATGGATTCATATAGAAAGGAGAGCGTTTATACCGAGCTAGAATAGTTCAAGTACCTAAATCACTGCTGGAATGCAGGAGCTGGTAATGAACAATTGAGGAACTGAGAGGAAAACTCTTATTTCCTATGGCTAAACTGACCCTTAGATGGTAGGCACATGGTCTTCACCCACATCTATAATCTGCGCCACCATCTTGCTAAAGGTGCAACAACTGGCTAGTTTTGAAACGCATCAAAGGCTGGTGCCGGAAAGCGTTATTTGGTTCCTTGGAGACGGGGCAATGCAAGAGACTTATGTCCTTATGCCTTCTGCCCCACGTAAGCCCCTCACAGGTCAGGGATGTTGCAGGAACTCCAGTAACACCTGGTGTGAAAGCTCTAATACTTGCAAAGCAACTCTAAGGGGAGAGGTCACGAAACAGAGGAGCACCGTTAAGTCACCCCGTATGGAATTTTTGACATTTCGGTGAAATCTACTCATTATTACTTCATATTTCTACCTATCCCCCCTTCTTCTATCCACCGCATCTTTATATAGAGTAGGAGTACTTCTGCAAAGTTTCTTCTTCTACTGACCCCTGCTCCTTGTCTGAAAACAAGCCGCTATTATATCAAAGCAATACTCTTCCAAGCACAAGACTTAAGGCTGCCTTGTTGGAGGGAATTATTTTCCCTGGATTTGTGAGCAGTCTCTTCCATTTGCTGTCAGTTGATCTGCCAGGGAGATGTTGGTTTCCCATTCCCTCCTGAACACCAAGGACTACCAGCCTCAACCTGGGCAACCCACTCCATTTCCCAACCATGCTCAAAGGCACAGGCTGCAAACATGCTGTCTCCTAAGTGCCGTATTTAAACGCGTAACTTAAAAAAAAAAAAAGGTCAAAGAAAACACGTGCTACCAAATCAAGAAGTCAAATGTTAGGATGTGCAGGATTACAGTCGGTGCTGTAGCTATTCTTTGATGTCTTGCGCTGTATAAGGCAGTCCTTAATTAAGAGCTCACCCATTTTTTTTTCCCAGTGGAGACTTTCACCTAATTCCGTGCACAGAGCGCAAGGTGCTGCGTTAACCGACAGCATACAAATGTGTGTATTTACAGCCATCTCTATGAGGTCCTATCAAGCCTGTGAGGTGGGCTACTGCCCTAGGGATCAGAAACAGATTAAACTAGGGAAAGGAACCTAGAAATTCTGCCTAAGGCTCTTTGATGTTAGAAAGCTTTCATTATTGTCTTTCTTTAGCGTATCCATTACTTAACCCTTTTTATAGTCCAAAATACAATATTCCAATTCATTTCAATAACAATAAATGCATAGGCTTCTGCGAAAAAATCACCGGGTGATGGAGGTAAGAAGTGAAAAGATATGCTGTTACTAACAACTGTTTTAAGCAATGTTATTTGTGTCACATAGGAACAGTGTCAGCAGCAGATACAAAATTTTTGTTGGGCAGAATTCAATTACTCCTGTTTTGCGCCAACGGAATCTTTGGG
This sequence comes from Coracias cyanogaster, assembly GCA_033124195.1. NCBI lineage: Eukaryota > Metazoa > Chordata > Aves > Coraciiformes > Coraciidae > Coracias > Coracias cyanogaster. The sequence continues at coordinate 9,789 of JAVSBS010003407.1, read as the reverse complement.
CAATTCAGGTGCCAAATTGTAACTACTGAGACTTTTCGGGGCACGTGTATACTGTATCTATCTAAGTTAAACATAGTAGGGTTTTTTTTCCTCTTCTCTTTTTCTATTTTTCTATAAACCTTGTGAAAGATCCCATCTGTGACACACAGGCTATACATTTGCCAAACTCCAAGTTCTAGCTCTGAAGCATGGGGGTATTTGAAATTCTCAAAAGTCCATGCCAAGCGTCTGTGTCAGGCTGATTAGTTTGAGGGAAAGTTTGAGAGCAATGATAGCTTGTTGGTTTTTTTTTTTTTAACCTGGGCCAATCAATATAATTTGGCCTAATCTCATTCTTGGAAATTGCTAAGCCATCTCTTGAAAACTTTCTCTGAAAGATATAATTAAATAAGTCAGCCTCAGGCAAACACTCAGCATGGAAAGTTTCAGTCTGTGTGGTTAAAGCTTGGCAAGGTTAGGAGTCGTGGAGACTGTGGGCTACCAGCTTTCACTGTCACAACCTAAAGAATCAGAAATGATGGGGACCAGTGCAGACTCTGCCGCTGGGAAAGTGGTGTGACAGGAGTCACCTGGCAGGACAAGGTATTTCATCTGTCCTGACAGCTCTTAACAACCCAAGGATTTTGTGATGTAGTGACAGAATTTGGGGTTTGGCCCTACATCACTGGATAAGTATTAAGCACAAGGCTGAACAGGAACCTTAGCAAGTACATCTTTTACAAAAGCATGAACCAGCTTTATTTCATTGTGGAAAGTGAAATGCCAGTTTTAAAGAGAAAAATAAAATACATACCGGAAGTCCTGAAATGTCTGAATATTTCTTGGCAGGCTTAAAGGAAGGAGGAGCATCAATATTAAAATCTAGACAGAAAAAAAAAAAGGCTAAATTCAGTGTGCTATATATATATTTTAAAACATAAACCCAAAATGTATATAGCTAACAATAGTTTTTAAAAATGCTGCCGTTACTTTACAAGGTCTCTATTAACTAGCATCACTAAGGCAAAGAAATATGAAGGAGAATAACCTTTGAAAACATTTAGCCTGTTAGCACTGTATACAACAGGCTGATTCTGCTCACCTCTCTAATACGAGTTCAGCAAGCAGAACTGCCCTCCCCAAAAGGAAAAATGCGAAAGATATTTGAAATGTGTTGATTTCTTCCAAGTTTTAACGAATTCCCTTGCCATTAGTTATTTGCAAAGAATAGCCATTATCATATGCGTGCTGTATGTTAAGACCATGAAACGTTGCTCAAGATTGCAGCTCTGAAATGCTATAATCCAGAAAAGCAAAGTAATCTTTTAAATCAGTTAAATCTTTAAGCACGTACCACTTTAAGCCCAGTCAATGACCTAGAAAATTGTCTGAATGTTTACATTAAATGATGGAAATTGCTGTTCTTTGGTGCCCTTTAGATAGCAACTCTCATTCATAAACAATTTTAAGATACAGTTGGTATGTTTAAGTAGTTAAATCCCATTTTGGATGTTTGCAAAAATATCTTGTACCTGACTCACTTCTTTCCTTCTTCCTTATCTCCCTTGCACCTCATTCAGATCCTAAGATCAATTCAGATGCTCCATCCATATCAAATTCGTAACTCATCAGCTCATAATTGAAAAGATACTAATGCCACACAGACAGCTGGTTTTAAATATGCAACCGAATTTCTTTTCCCACCTTCTTAAAAAAAAAAAAAAATCCTGTAAATGTACGGTTCCAAACAGAATGTAATAGAAATAGCAACATCAGCAGATTGTCAGTTACAATAGCCAGAAACACCCAGTAGTCTGCATTTTTCTGTAACAGTTGTGTCTAAAACACTTCAAAAAATGCCAAGCTATTTTTGGATAAAGCACCAAGTCTGACATAAAGTATATGCATATGCTCAATTCCGAAATGCCTTCGCTTCCCCAACTAAAATCCGAGGATCACGTTCTGCCTCCAGCTATATTCAATAGTATCTTACTATACAAGTAGACTTGAATTATATCTAGATTAAGAGCACTGCTGTAACTGTGCTCCTGCAGATGTATACCAGCCAGGACTGCTAATCGTGTAGTTTCAGCTGTACTGAACTAAACAGAGGACGTAGGATTTAAATCGCCCAGGAATCTAGGATAAGGAGCCGGATAGGAAGCTTGGGCTGAGGTCTAAGATACTGCAGGTACGTGGCTTAGCAGAATCTGTTTGAAAACAGCTCAAATACAGCAAATCAAGCAGCAGCCACCAGTTAGAAGACATTTGGGCTGTACGCAGATGAGAAGGCCCCTCAGCAATGAAGAGGTGACAAGAACCTGATGGGAATAAGGAGTTTCTGACTTGGTTTGGATAAATGAATTTCCTGTATTGAACTCTCTCCCTAAATGTATTTGAACTTTGACACAATACTCCAAATTATTTGTTTTCGCCTACTTTCCACTTAGGGCTGGCAAGTGTGATTGGACTCGTCTTAAGTGTACTCTTGGACCCTATTCAAGCAGGATACTGCATGCACTGATGAAATGATTTAGGTTTGTTTTAAAGAAAGTTATTTGTGTGGATTTTATTATTTATAAATACATGCAAAGCAGCTTACAGCTAGGATCATTTAGTTGCCATGGCAATGCCCTTTCAGAAGCAAGAATTTGTTTTAGGTTCTTCCAAGTTCTGTTCTTCTTGCCAGCTGCTGCTCCACCAATGCCGGAGTGCTAGAATTAAAAATACGGTGTTTAGGGAAAGAATAAATACAGAATACGATTTCAGAGTGTGACACTTTTATTTCATAGTCTTTCTGATAAGTCTCATCTTGTCGTGAACCATTTGTTATCCTCACTTATTTCATCAGCAGTCTAATATACTGTACACTTTAATCTTGCCTTCAAGAAAAAACAAAGCTTTTTGGACTGTGTCGAAGCTACTATGTTTACGATTAACTGAAGGAAACGAAAATCTGCTTTTTTACATGGAAATAGAAAATCGGTGTGGTTAGGTTTAGCCTGAAATTACAGGATTCTGTATGTACTTCCCATCATATTAGAACTCACTACTATGAAATTGTGTCTAAAATTGTGATTACACAGCTAATTTTTCTCTCTCCTTTTTATGGCATATTACAGGTGCAGCTCTAGCTCTTTTACAAATTATCTGTGACTGTAGAAAACAAAACCAATCTTGCAAAATGCAATGAATACTATGAGAAACTTTCTGGAAATTTTATTTTCCTTACAAAGGATAAAAGGCAGAAGAATAGAAAAAGAGCAATAAATAGAATGTTGGCTGCCAACACAATTTTGCATTTTGAAAGGTACACTAATGGAAGGCTTGCCACAGGTACTCTAATGGTAGTTTGTTATCGAGTGTGATTGCTACAGAGTAATTTATTTATGTCCCTCCAGAAACAGAAGCTGCACAACATACTGTACCGCTTCTGAATGATCAAAGGACAGCTTTACTTCAGAAAAGAAAATGTTCTTACAATTAGGGAGCTGCTGTTATTTCTGTCAATAATTGCTACCTGCCACATCAGTCTCATCAAAACTCAGCAAAGTCCTGCAAGCACATTTCTGCTGTGATTGGTTTATAAAGTAGCCTGTTAAAATTGCTGAGAATAATAGGAGGAAGGATTCAATGAGAAAGCTTTTTTTTGTAGACATAAGATATACTCAGAAAAGACGCTCATGTGCTGATGATATATTGGGTTTCGACAATGGGAAGTACATGCAAATGTTTTCTCTGAGGGTAGCAACTTAGTAACCTATAGTGATCATCGTCAAATAGAGACTGCTGGAATGTAAGATAAAAATAGATGTATTACTACATTACTAATTGAAATTAATTACATTAATTTTACCTCAAATCATTGCATGATTTTTTTTTTTTTTTTTCAGTAATCTTGTTTCTCAAAAGCAACTATTGGCTTTATCTGAACTTATGCCTCCTAGGAATGGGGCTGAGCATTTTCTCACATACCTACAATCAAAAGGCCATGACTGCCAAGCACAAATGAACCAAGCAACTTCTGCATTAGTGAAGCTCAGGGAAAGCCAGACCTAAGACAGGTGGATCTACTCATTGCTTTACACAATTGTCAGAAGGTCTTCCACCCCTTCCCCCTTCTCAAGGGATGCAAATTCCATTCTGGAAGTTCAGAAAAAAGTCATTTCTTCCTTATTCTCTGCTTTTAAGTCTATTCTCTGCAGTGAGCCATCGGTTCAAACTCGGGCATATTTATGAGAAACAGACATTATTTGATTTATTTTCTTCCTTTTAAGACAAATTAGGCTGGAAGGATGCAAAAAGTCATCCACGTTGTTACTACCAGTTCATACCAACCAGAAGCTACTTAAAACTCAATACATTTCTTCTCAAATTACTTAACTGCACTGGGGAGAACAATTTCATGTTTTTCTTGTAACTGCCTATTATTTCTGGAGCCATTGCCAAAGGCCCTGTACATTCATTATAATTTCAAGCATGCGGACATGATATTGCCTCTTTGGAGACCGTGACATCCCTCAGTGAACCGAAGGATCAGCACTAGGCCTCATGGCTATTTAAATCCTATAGGGAAGCTACATGGAACGCCTCTGGGTGCAAATTGAGCTTTTCAAATAAGCCCCGTTTCTCCGAGACGCTGGTGCTCACTGCAGGATTAGAGTGAGCAAAGCATACAGTCATTTTAATGCCCCTCTCGTGACAGAAGTAATCTGCAGAGCAGACACAGAGCAACTTGCAAGTCAGAGATTAATTTTATACTCCCTGCCAAACCTGGGCTTAGTAGTGAGCTGCGTGATGCCTGATTACTCAGGTTTTCTGCTGCGGGATATTGTATCTCATTCATAGTGAATGAAATCTGGGGTAAAATCTCTCTTTCTATGTACTGGCTTAGGACCAGCCGTTTGAGAAGTCTGCTTGTCTAGAAAGCAGCACCGGTGTGCCAGTGAGTTGGCCCTGGCACAGCAAGAGAGAAAGATACTAAAACCAAACCCAGCAGCAACATCTTTAGATACTAAAACCAAACCCTACCTAGCTGTAGTCTTCCTTCACTTTTCCCCCCAGCTTAAACCTGAGAGTATTTTAGCAGCTTGTATTTTATCAGCTGTCAGAGTTTATATGACTTCTGAATGCCAGCAGGCCAGGCTTCTGGGCAGCATAATCTAGCAATTACTGGAAGAATGGACACCACAGGTCTGTTAAGAGTTTCAGGGACCAGGAGAGGAGCAAAATGCCAGTTGCTAATGACTCTCTGGATGATTTCTAGTTCAATTGCTCTGCAGCCTGCCTTGGCTAGGAACTGGGAGATGGGATTCTGACATTCACAGCGGTATTAATTGTTCCTCTCTAGCCGTGGTAGTTTGTGAGATACCACACCATAAAACTTCTGCGCTTACCTTGATCTAGCAGCTTTTCTGACTCTGTTCCAGAATTTAATGTAGTAGTTCCACCTGTGGACCAGTGCCATTTTAATGCTGTATTATAGTGTGCACTTTGGACCACAGCGTGGCATTGACTTGAGGTGAATTTCTTAAACATTGTCGACCTTCTATTTGGCTGTTAAACTGACTTCCTTAATATTTACATGAGCAATATGGTGAAATAGAATCCTAGTTAATATTTGAGTTGAAAAGTTTTGAATTTCAAATTGTTAAAACAATATACTTACGATGAAGTTTGGGTCTTTAAACGGTAACGGCTTGACAGTTGTTTCCACTGATCCTGCGCTAGAGTCTGTGTTCAGAAATTTGTTTTCAGTCATGGCCTCTCCACCTGCACTCTGAGGAAAAAATACGATTTTACTGCTTTTTACTCTTATCTAGTTTACCCGGAGACCGAGCCGTTTGCTGTATTACCTACCTGGTGCCTTTTTAGCCTTCCTATCCTCTCTTGAATCTTTAAAGATGTTGCATGCCAGCAGTGTGCAAGCATGAAACGGTATTTGCCAAGCAACTTACAACTGCCACATAAAGGGGAGGAGAAGGATAGAGGGGCCAAAGCCTATTGAGTAAAACCAGCATTGGGTTTATTTCAGTAATTAATGAAAGCCACCTCTGTAAAGTGCAAGACAGCATGTGAAACGTGAAACAGCAGAAATGTACACTGGATCTATTTCAGAATTTTCCGTATTAGAGCATTAACAGGAACATGTAAAATTTGTAAGTCCTTTTTTTTTCAAGGTTCTAAAGAAAAATTGATTAATCAGTTTATTCTCCGTCCTTGGCTGCAGTCGTGCCTGAGTGAGGACTGAGAGAAAGAAATATCCTATTATACATATTATTTTAATATACAAGATATAGATAGTTGGTGTTTTCTAGGCTTTTCCTCATGGTTTATTTATTTAGCAGGAAGAGCAGTTGGAGAAGGTGTGCGTGTGATTGGAAAGCTAAAAATGTTGTGTGGCAGTCTAACCAATTTCTGACAGTTCTGCATGGCTGAGATTGATTGTTTTGTTTTTTTTTTTTAAATTTTGTGAGCGCCCTGTAAGTCTCCACACTACCAGAACTAGCCCATGCTATATATGTGAAATCCTGGTTTATAGTGAAGCCAATGAGAATGTTGCCATTGAATTTGGCAGTTCAGTCAAAATAGGATTTCATACTTTAATTCTTTTAAGAACAAAAATCTTGGCTAAAAGCTAAATCAATATTTACTGAACAGGTGGTTTAAATGTTTCTTTACCTTCAGAGGGCTAATACTGAGAACAAAAAATGTCTTCCTGTGAAAACCTGTACTGAAAAACCTTCTGTCTTGATAAAATACTCTTGTAAATAGAAGAAAGGATCATTATTATTAGTGAATTATGAGAGCACCTCTAGAAAGTGAGACTATACAGCAAAGGCCATGACTCAGCATATCCTTCTCCATGTGATTACAAGGGAAGTGTCTGTATTCTGAACTACATGCATAGGTAATTACAGGATTAGGAACTAGGCAAATTGAACTCTTATTTGGGGAAATACAGTGTTTATTCAGCAGTGCCTGTTTTAACATAGCCAAGAGAGGTCTTAAAAATTCGAAGTATGGCATAAAGAAGCATTCAAGTAAAATGGTCATGTTTCTAGTGTCTTATTAAAATAAAATGTATGAATAGAGAGAATCTATTTTCAAAACAACAGTCAGTCTTCTGTAAGCTCATAGTACAGTGGATACTGCACAATAACATCACTGGAAGCAACATTTAAGTCTGTAGCTTAAACTTGACTCTTCCCTTGCTGAGGACAACATTAAAAGGCAGTGACTGTCAGAGAAACAGAAGAAATGCAGATGATGTTTAGGAACATGTGCATCGCATGACAGCGGGAGGAGAAAATACCTTTAGCAATCTTGAGTGAAGTGGCTTTACACAATGAGATGCTAGGTTTCAAACTATACTCTTGCACATGCACACTCCCAGCACTTTGGATTTCAGCAGCAAACATTAAAGTTAATCTTGAGACAGACAAGGTTTGACACACAAGATTATTTTTTATTAATAAATTATCTCTGATACTGCTCATTATCAGCGTAAAGTCTCTAAGAGGAAGAATAGGCACTCACAGTTACTCTTCACAATGTTCTTGCCTTTTATTTGGTCAGTTTTAAATCCAGCCCTACAGTTTTTTAATTAATTACTTTATCACTTTTAACCCTGTAGTAATCTTGCCCTAAGTGTTCTGTTGTTTATGAAATAGGTTTTAAGTAGCATTTCAACAATCTCTCAAAGCAGTATCTAGTATTTTGAGATGGAACAAATGTAAATAGCTAAACAGTAAAGGGGAAGAAGTTTCCTTATACATATAGTCTTTAATTTCTGCAGCTGGGTACACTTACATATTACACTCACTGACTTCAGTGGTTTTTTTCTGTGCGGATTCAGTGCTAATCTTTCTGGCGCACTGGGAAGGAAAGCAAGGAACTGTTCCTGGCAGGACAATTCCTGAACATAAATTCTACACGTTGTTTCTTTTCCAGACCAACTCCTAAGGGATTTCAGGTATTAGTGCTGCTAAGAGTTGGGATAACTCACATTACAGGGCAGATGTTAATTTTGTTTGTGCCAGTATCCCTCGCCCAGTGGTGGAGGCAGCAGGATCCAGAGCAGCAGCCGCTCCTTTTCTGGGCCACGTGGACACCCAAGTCATCCTCCAGTTCCACCGAGACATAACGGCAGCAGTAGCTTCTGGATCTGCCGTGAACAACTTGAGACCGGTGGTTTCCTCTCCAATGCCAAAGGTGCAGGCTGGCGTGCAGGGCTGTAAAGCAGCTTGCACATCATACTGTTAGGCAACGGATACCAGGATTTCAGAGCCCTGTGATAGACTGGGAAGCAACTAAGACTGAGTTCTACGTTCTCAGTTAAACGCTGGGAACTGAGATAAAGACAGAGTGTAGAGGCATGCCAGTTCCTCACTCAGTGCTGCTTGTATGAAAACTCTGATTTTTAGCAGTAGCACTGTGATAGAGAGATAGATAATGCACTTTTCTTTCTGGAAAAACATTAAGGATTTGAGTAGAAGCACGGCTTCCAGAATAATGTGCTACTGCCCAGAGGAGTGAACTCCGGAAAGTACAGAGCTTTGAAATGCTCTTTGCATGCAGCCTGCAGAAGTCTCAGCTGATATCCGCAGCAGTTCTATAGCCACAAACTGAAAGTGCCTCAACAATCTACAAATCTGTCCAGCCTGTGTTTTAAAACACCAGGATGTAAAGCATAAGAAACACAGTTTAGTGTTTCAGGTTTGTTTTTTGCAAGTTTCTTTGAAGGTGAGGGGGAGATGCCAAATGAATTTTAACCACTATGGATCTACCTTCATATTGAAAACCCCATATTTCACAAAAGTGAGTAATACAGTGATAATACAAAACATTATTTACATCCTGATGGAACATTCCTCAGTGAAACACTACGGTACGGTAAAGGTGATGTTTAACTTTTAACATTAGTTGAACAAATATCTTTCAAACTAGCATGTTTGCTCTGACATTTAGTTTGGAAGATGGTTCATTCCACACTGCCACGCGCTGGGGCAAAGGATGAGGAATTAATTCAAACCCTCTCGTGGTGCTGTGAAGTGCTGGTGGTCTCTGGAGCACAGGGAGGAAGCGCCAGACACTGAGGAACATGCTCTGCTCCATGTCTGCTGTAACCCCTAGTCACGTGTGGGGTGACTTCTCCCTCCTGCCGAATTCACAACCAGTCTCAGCACATTTTCTCTCCCCAGCCAGTCTATTAGCTAACTCCCTCATCCCCAGCGTCCTAGGAGAAGCCCAAATGCCTTGCAGTAGGGCCAGAAAGAAAGTGTAACCATAGGCTGAAACTCTTCCATAGCTTATTTAAAGCTTCTTTTTAAGTGATCTTGTAATGAAAACATCCTTTATGGATACACTTCAGTATACGCTTCAAGGAGAGAGACAGCGAAGCAGCTTCTAATGTGCACTTTTAAACTAAATTGTGTGTTTTAAATGGTGGTTTACGTAGCTAGGGCTCAGGGAATTTGTGCTCCAAGAGTCGCTAAGCAGTAAGTGTTTTTCTCCATAGGCTGTTGAAGATCATAACAAAGACTTTGGAGTAGCTTTACATTTACAGGTACATCTGCACTGGCAAATGAAGGTGTGATTTCAGTACAGCTGAATGCGCTTACACTAGTTTTACCCCAAATAACAATAAAAACACGACAGTAAAGACTGCAGCTAAACTGTCAGTAACTATGTTCATCCTTTCCCACCAGCTCTTCCTCTGGCTGTTAACCTCCACAGAAGTCCATGCCGCCACCACTTCTCTCTCCATCTGCCTCCTTCTCCCCGTATCGATCTGCAGGTTTGCAAAAC
>JAVSBS010003404.1:83374-149293 GCA_033124195.1 Coracias cyanogaster | reverse complement strand
GGCTCCAAAGAGTAGTTGTGCAGACCGAAGTTCCCGTGGCAGGACAGGCAGGAAAAGGATCCAAAGTACCGTTGACGGTTGACTTGTTCTTGGTAATTCTGGGGAGGATTTTTCAGTGCATCTTTGAAGGGGGAATACTGGTGGTTTAATGATAAGCCAAATGTCAAGGGATGAGACACTCGGTCCATGACACCATAATCTGATCCCATTTCTCTGGGGGCAAAAAAAACATGAAAACATTACATTTCCATGCTTCCAAAACATGATTAAATGATTCATTTTGGCCTTTTTTGGTAAAGACAAACGAAGATGTTGTTTCACTGTGTCTGTGATAGACAGGAGGATTGGAGCAGTGTTTTCACAAGGGTGGAGTGGTACAAGCACCTGATGAAGTGTGCTGTTCTCCACTTTGAACTCTGTCTAATCCAGCGTCACGGGCTGAACACTTGCTACCTGTGGAAGAGCTTTAGCTGTGCTTCTGGAGCGTAGCTGTTTTGCTTCATTTCACCCCAAAGAAACCCAGGTCAAGCACTCAGAGGGTGGTCAGTGCAGGACCTCGTGCATGGAAGTTCCTCAGGTGAAATGCTCCTGTGATATTCCTTGTGAGTCTCAATTTTGAAAACCTTGAATTGTGTTTTGCTGTTCAAAATTTGGAGGTCTTTAGGTCTAAATTCCATTTTTGTCTGAATCTCAAGAAAGAAATTGGCTTTCATTGTTCAGACTGCTGATCCGTCAAATCAATAAGACTTTTGAATCTCTGTGTATCCATGCTGGTAAACATGTGGGCCTTTCTTAGGCCTGTGCTTGCTGGTGCCTTCAGGGGAAAACAGCTTCTATTGGTATCGGCCACCTTTTTTTTTATACTTTTGCACAGTCCTTAGCAGTCCTGATGGCTCTGTACACTGACTTCCAATGTCCTTCCTACCTTCTGGAGTGGATTTGCAGAAGATCAGAAGTTGTTTCTCATATGGGAGCCAGAAAGCTCCCTGTTTGGAGGCCTGTAGGGCCCTGTTTGAAACAGGTGGTCACCCTTGCCAAAAGCACTGAACAGCGGTGTCTTTTCATGCGTGACACCTTGAATTTCTTGTTCCCGTTTTATTCCCAAGCTGTTTTCATGAATAGAATACACAGCTCTGAGTCTGACAGAGGAACCCCAGAGTATTTTTCTGCTGCTGGTTTCTTTCCATCGTTGTTGTTTTGTTACTGTTTATCCACGTGCAGATCCCAATTGTGAATGTCACCTGGTATCTATGAACTTCAGTTTTGGATGTGAGTCAGCAAGGCCTGAAAGTTCAATTTGTAGCTCAGCAACTACAATTATTTTTGAGGAACAGTGTTTGGATCACAACAGCCTTTTAGTCATTCTCCTTCATGTAGATGCTGTGGAAAAAACTGTATTCTTCTCCTGTTTCTCCTTCTGGTTGAGACCACAGGACATTTGGTAGCCTTGACAGCCGTGTAGCAGATTCAGCTTGGAGAGTGTCAGTATTCCTCCAACAGTGTCTGTTTGCTGTGTATCAAGCTGGTCATTTATTTGAACAATTGGGCTTATTTCACTTATAGATGCAGTAGTTGCTGTAATGAATTCATGAAATATGGATATGGTGGACTAGAGAAAGCTATCAAGACTCATGCATTTTGCATGCGGCTTGCTCACTTTTTTCTCTTCCCACAGGTCTCCTCTCTCCTGGATAACGTGGCTTAGTACATAAAAGTCTTACATTTTCAATAAATGCAGGGGAAAAGGCTCTTCAGGAGCCTTGTTGTTGAAAAGCTTATTTGCATTTTTAAGTGTGGGTATTAAGCCAGATTTGTTCCAAAACTTTAAAGCTCCAAAAGCATCAGTAAAACGTCCTCCACACTGGAAATACGAGTTGCAGAAGATGGTTTGTTTTTAGGTTTCTCAGTGCAGGTCACATAGCAGCAGGCAGCATCCCAAGCCAGAGTCAGGAAGTGGAAAATTCAAGCAGCATGTCTTTCATGCTTTAAATAAAGCCCTGGGCAGCCCTCTGACCAGAGCTGCATCTGGTGAGAGGTGCCATGCTGTTCAGCTGGCCCATCCTCGTGTGCTGGCTGTCCTTCAGCTTCCCTCACTAGGCTTTCAGCTTTCTTCTGCTCTTTTTGGCCAACAGTGAGAAGGAAAAAAGAGAGATCTCTCCTGGGCTTTGATGCCCCAAGGATGGGGTCACCTTCTGCTGCAGTGCTTCACCCACCAAACACCATGATCCCATGGAAGGATTTGGAGATGTATGGAACAAGTGCAGTTCTGTGGCATGAAAAGGAAGAACTTGGGTGCCCCACACATGTATTTGTGCGATATTTAGCATTTCTAGCTTTGTCTCTGGAAGAAGGAAATGTCAGGGAAGCAAAAGTGAGGGTTAGTGCTTTGAGGAACAACTGGAATAAACACAAGGGTAAGCTAGGCTTGGACTTTACAATGCTAATTTGCAGGCACAATGCAATGAAATGTCACGTTGCATCCAAAGGCAGAGAAAGCTGGATTCATCTCTTGTGCCTCTTGCCTATCTGCACCCAGGAGCCTGCAGCAAAGGGAGCCTTCATCCAAAAGGCTTTGCATTCGTATTGATAAAAAGTTCACTTAAAATGATTGTGTTCAGAATTACTGTGTGGTGCTCACATACCGCGATGGTAGCAGCCAGCAGGAAACCCTGAGGTACAACACGATGACTTGCTACTTTATTTCTCTTGCAAATGCTGGCTCATCTGATCTAGGCAGTGTGGGTGCTTCTCAGTTACTCCTCATGCTTATTTATGGGTGCTGGTGGTGTGGATTTAGGTAACTTTGCTCAAAGAAAACCAAAACGCTTCTTCCAGCAAAACCAACTGGGTTTCTTTTTTTTTTTTTTTTTTCCCCCTTGTCTTGCTGTTACCAGAAAGATGGGAGAAAAAGGTTGAAATATGTTGAAGGACATTTCTGGTGGAGTTTTGTTGAGGGACTAACTATATTGTTGTTAAACACTTTTCAGATATTTGTCAGATTTAATGTGGACTGGGAAGCGAAAGCAACTCAAAAAAGGAGATTAAAACTAAGTTCAATTTTGATGCATTACTTTGTCTTGAAAAAAGGCCATAACTTATCCCAACTCTTTAATAATAATAATAATAAAATTCTTCTGCTTGCTTTATCTTTACAGTGATTAATCTCCATTGCTGTGTTTCTTGCAGGCTAAAACTACATTATGATTGCAGATCTGTAGTTTGAATACTGTAGTGTGTGTATTTATATTGAGAAACAGCTGGCATTTTGAATCCCAGTCTCTTTATCATCTGATAAAGCAAAATTGCAGAGTCCATAGGGACCTGTAGCATGAGGAGAACAGTAACATTCATATCTGTTTGATTTTGGCCTACCTTTAAGAAATGTAGTAGTCTTGCATGTTCAGCTGGAACGTGTGCTACTTCTGGACCACGTGCAAACCTCTGAAGTTTTCAAATGTGTTTGTACCCTCACTGACTGACACAACCACAAAATATTTATGCTAACAAAAGCGAGAAGTGACAGACCCTGCAGCGTATCGGTATGGTCTTTGGGATAAAGATCCGATTTTAGTATCTCATACTTGCTGCAGATACGTAATGACCTGTTCATTTACTGGTATCTTCACGTGTCAATTAGAAATAGCAATACTTGCATATAATTGAGCTGCCTTCAGGCCTGCGAAGGGGAGCTTTGTGTTGGAGCAGTTATCATGACAGCCTGGGCTGCAGCATGGCGGTCAGCAAGGCTGAGATGAGGAGAGCAGAGCTTTTAATTTGCTTTTGTATGTAAGCTACAACGCTGCCCAGCGCTGCTTTGAAGCTACTGTCCTGGTATTAAGGAAAGTATTGGATGCTGAAGGAAGTTTTTTGTTAAGTTGCTACAAATTATGTAATGTTAGATCAAGAACTTTTTTTTTTTAAAAAAACATCAGTGAATGGAGAGCCCTTATCAACTTTCTCTTGTCTGTCTTCAGAGTGGACTCTAGCAGATACTTGCCTTTTATCTCCCTACCCCAATTTCTGAGCACATTTGAAGTGCAGATGTTGGAGGGTTGCTGGCTCGTGTTAATCTATGGGAATTTCAAAAGCTGCCTTATTAAAAGCAAAACAATCCTCTTGTGCATTACACATTTTAATATTTTTCTCTGGCACCTTCCCAAAACAATAGACTTCAAGGACACACCAGGTACTTTGTTTACAGGAATGTATTTCACTTTTTCAGTCAGACATTGTTTTGTTAGGTTTATGTTGCTCAGCAAATTGCTGTGAAATGCAAAATGGATTGTTTGGTAATTAAAATATTTCAAGTTTATGAGGGAGTTTGAAATCAATAAAATATTCTTATTTCAGTAGAATGGAGCTATATGTCTGTTAGCACAGAATCCTGTAAGTTGTAGAGGACGAGAACTAAAACTAATAGGTGCTTTCCATCTCCTCTGGGATTCTTCTCCCCTGGATGGTATGTTTACTACCAAGAGTGTTTTTTTTTCCCCCAGCCTAATTTAAATACTCCAAGAGATGGACCTTGTAATGTACCTATTATTATTCATATGCAATTTTAAAAAGCATCTTTCTTCAGTGGGGGTCATTTAGTATTACAGTTGTGATTTGCAGCACGCCTTGGCATCTGAAATGCAAAGCAGCCTAACACCTCTTAGTACTGAGACTTGTGGAAAGCCCAACATCTCTAGCCAAAGGTCAGTAATTAAGGGAGCTCAATAGCAGAGTTGAGGAAAAAGCATATTGAGATTTCTTAGTGCTCCAAGATAACCTATTTTGAATGAAAAATGAAAGAGAAATAATAATAAAAAAATCCTTTCTTTTTACATATTTTTGTTACCATAGTAATTCTTGTCGTACAGTTTATATAAATGTCACCTGCCAGAAATATAGAAACTTCTACTTTGAAGAGAAAAATACTTTCAGGTGTATAATTTTGTCAATGGTAATGGTAGCATTTATCATGGCCAAATCTTTGCAACTGATAAATATTGTTCTGTTTTTACTTTTTCATTTTCCCCAGTGACATTTTTAAACCAATATCTTGTAAATGTCAGTACTGTTAATTTTACATCTTGGAAAGGTGAAAGGTTAAAGTGTTATATATTGGGAAGCAGAAACATAATAGAAATAAATTGAAGTTTAATGAGACTTTGAGTGCTTTTAAGACTACTTGTTTAGGTGCGGGTTGTGTGACATTCTTTATTACACTGCAGCATTTCTGCCCACAAAAGCCTTCCTGTTACTTAATTTCCTGGGTTTGATTATTTTAATAAGGAAATACGTCTGTAGAAGCATGAAAACTGGCAGTCAATTGAAGCAGCATTTTAAAATTATGTTTAAAGCTGATGGAAAAATAATAAATAAGAAGGAAACTCATTTGAAAATGACTCTAGGGATAATAAAACTCCCTATAGTCTGGTAGCAGGTAAGTGCTAAGAAAAATCATAGTTTTATTATACCTAGGAGAAAAGTAGTCTGGAGGGAAATGAAAAAAAAAAACTACAGGGAAAGAATTTTTGGAAAGTTTGAGGGAATGGTAGCGATGAGTAAAATTGACTGTATTTGCACGTTGGTCGCATGCAGTGATACGTGCCACTAGGTCAAACAAAAGGTTTCTTTCCTTGGTTAAGAGTAAAATTTCTTCCTGTATCTCTAATTCTCATCTTCCTCCTTCCTTTCCTCTGGTGCAGCATGACTTCCCCATGGATTTAGGCTTCGTGGGAAAACTGCACAGAGGTTCAGTGTAAATGTTCCTTGAAGGTGAAGTAGACAAACATGCTTAGTAAAATCCTTTTAAACTGCAATTTGTAGTGTCATTGTCATTTTGGAAATGCAGTTGTGATAAAAAAAAGCTATTTTGCTACTTGAAGAAGCTCTTAACTTTCATTAGAATAATTTCTGTTGGTCTTCGATGCTCAAAATGGGGCAAAGATCAGTTGATTATCACAGCATAAAAACACGAACTAGCAAAGATGTGAAGATTTAATGCAGCGTAAAATAAGCAATTTGACAAATTTTCAGTAGTTCACCCTCAATAGAACCCTGTGGAGAGATTTACATTTCCAAGTCCCCTATGAGATGCTGCAAATACTGAAGGGGCAGGGCTGGCTAATGAACACAAATAATTAATTATGTCAAACAGCATGATTGCTAGCTGGGTACTAGTATGACAGTATTTACAGAGCCTTGTACAGGAGAATTGTTGATGAAAATTTGTGTTTCTGCACCTGAAGAGAAAACCAAAGAACATTAGTATCAGTATCTGGATAAGAGAGCTGCTTCGGTAAATGTACCAAGTATGAATGTGCAGGCAGAGGTTTAAACCTCAGGGTGAAACGTGCAACTCCTGAGAATGATGCCTACTACTGATTTTCTCCATAGTTTGGAATTTATACCAAGAACGTTACTCAAAGTTTATTGTGCGGTTTACGCGATATGTGCAAAAACAAAACACGAGACTCTGCAAAACGTTGTGTTTCTCTTTGTAACACTCTGGGGGTTTCTTGTCATTAAGTTTTTTCCCTTCTTTATTTTATGGTTATGAATTGTTGCATTTCAGATGTTTAAAGCACGCTGCTTTGATGTGTTCACATATCTAAAACTTTATTAGACCAACTTTTTGTTTTAGTGCTGCTACCATAACTGAGGCTTAGGATGAAACCCTGTAGTTCTGGGAGGTGGAGGGTTTTAAACATAATTTTGGTGATTTTAGTTTGTCACAGCTCTATAACATGTTGAGAAGGGAGTGAATCGGTGAAATAATAGGAAGTGGCTTGGTTCCAATGCAGGTGTGCTGCTCTCGGGGTCTGAGGTTCTACATGCGTCTGTTTACTACTCTTGGTGTTATTCCTCCAAATGATGTATGTAGCTCCCTGCTCCTGAAGAAGCAGGGTCTGTCCTTCCTGATATTCCTGCCCTTGGAAGAACTCCTTCAGCCCAACTATCTTCTGAAACTCTCCTGTACCCTTTCAGCCCTGTGTTAATTATGTGCTCAAGATAATGCTGCTGCTACTTCAGCAGCATTTCCAGACACCTGTCCCTCCCTTTCCTCTCCTGGTTAATGAGCCCAAGGCAGAGAAAAGCAGCACAGCACAGCTCTAATCTGATGCTTCCCATCAGCTTGCCTAGTTGGTTCCCTGATTAATAGTTATGAACAGTAGGTGACTGCAGCTATTTTCCCTTGTGTTTTTGGATTTATAAATTGAGAGGAACAGAAATGCTTTATGCTATTATTCTAGGGCTGTGGGCTGCAGTGATCCTACCAAGAAAATAATGTAACAATTGAAATAATTTGGAATCAAGATTCTTCAGTTAACATTTTCTAAGGCTCCCATACCTATCCTCCTACCAAGGACTTTTTCTCATGGGAGGGTTAATACTCATTTCATATCTAAAATTATAAAAACATTTTCCCTTCTTTTGCCTTCTGAACCCATACATTGGCAATATGATGCAGGAAAAAAAACCCTTATTTTAATACTATGAAAACACTAGTCTTGTTTCTTCTTCTTCTCCCTGTTTCAGATTTCATTCTTGCATTAGGAAAGTTACCAACGAAGGATGGAGAAATGTTCCCAGCTATTAGTATATAATGAGAATATTTCAAACATCACAATGATCAGCATCCTATGGGAACTAATCTCTCTCATGTGATTTGATTAAAAAAAGAGCTTGGAAAAAAGGTTTATTGCTGACTACATGTGGAGATTCATCTGACCTTTCTGCTTAAAATGTTATTTCAAATGACATCTATCTATTAAAGAGCTATATTGTAGGTTATCAGTGTTTAAGAAATGCTACAGTATGCACTTGGTATCTTCACACAGATCTCGCTCAGCTTATCTTTATTCTCTGTCTCCAAACCATCTGCTCCTTTCCTATGGTCATTGTTTTCCATATTAATTAGTACAGAGTGTCTGCTGACTAAATAAGGATTTAAAGACTTAATTCCTATGTGCCTAACTGTTTGGGGGAAAAAAAAAGAAAATAGAAAAAAAAAAACAAACTAGGATGCTGTTTGGAATTTGCAATCATTAGTATAAAGCTGCGAGTGCACTTCTGGGTGTTTAGGCAGCTTGAATAATTTAGGGCCTTTATATATAGCTGACTTGTCTCATTTGATTTATCTTCTTTGCATGGGATTTTGGACTATTTCTGGGTACTTTATTATCACTATTGTCTCTCACATTCGTAATACGGAGAGAAGCACAGAGCAAAGATTTGAGGGAGATGGTAGCATCTGCTTACCATCAATTGATTTAGCAGTAAGTGGTATGTAAGCACATTTTAGCCTTTCCCATAAAATATGGAAACCAAGCTCTATGAGACACATCAGGAGGTACTTTTTCCTTTCACATTTCAGACTGCTATTTTTCTGAGCTTTTCCAACATTTCCACATTAACAGCATTGATGATCACTAAAGGTATAACTCTATTTTAATAGAAATCCTTTCTGTTGGCTCATGCAATCAACCTTCTTGAAGGTATTTTGCTCCTCACAGCAGAAATCCTGTGTGAAAATGAATGGCAATGTTTGGGTTGTGTGAAAACTTTTCACCTCCTCTGTCATGTGAGAATTACTGGCCATTTCTCTGCAGGCATCTATCTCTTATTTGGAGAGAAGCTGCTATGTTGACTCTAACAACAGCTAACATATTTATAGCCTGTGTTGCCCTCAAAGGTGCTGGTGCAGAGGGTTTGTACTCTTGAAATGGGTACTGAAGGGTGTAGACCTGACGTGGTAGGGTCAAGAGAGCTGGCCCAGATTCAAACAGAGCTTTAATTGTTTCTAGTTTTCATGGGTTTAGTCTTTTATGATTCCAGTAAAACGTTCTCCAGGAACTGATATACCTTGCTGCACACTTATTGCAGAGCTCTGATTTTTTTTTTTCCTTCATATTTGCTGAGATTTCCCTAAAATGTGAGAGATGGGCATTAGGACAGGAGATGCTCTGGTGAACCAGTTGCACATTTTACTTCAGATACATGCAAAATATCCTAGAGGGTTCTTTCTGTTTCTTTATAGCTCTCTCAACTGCATTTCTCACTTGGTGAGGTATTTGTGTGAAAGAAATGTTCTCTGTGGTGGTGGGCTGGGGTTTGATTCTGCTATCCTTTGTCCAGTCGATCCCGTTGAAAGGAGGAGTAGTTTGACTGTAGAACAGTGCGTACCGAGGAAACGCAACCTGGAAAAGAGTCTTTCTTCTGCATGGTTGTGTACTTGAAAAACAAAGTTTCAAAGTCTGGTGTGGAGGCTACACTCAATTTTATTTCATGAATTATTTGAGTGATGAAGCACAAGTCAGTTTTAGCACTTAGCTATTTTATCATTCTATCTGATGCTTCTGTAGACAATATTTTAGTATTTGCACTATTGCATTCCCAAAATGGAATTGAAGGCATATATGGCTAACTATTAAAGATTCAGCATGTATCTGTTGATACCTAGTAGGTATGCCTTATGTATCAACATAAAAGCATATATTGATACCTCGCAAACACTTTTGCAATCTTGAAAAAGCCTGGACTCAAAATATTATAATTAAAGAATGCGCTTTGATTTCAATAGCATGTAGCTGCTAAATGTTCCTCTTTAAAACCCCAGTCCTTCCATTCCCTTACAATAGCTAGTTTTCAGTGACAAAGCGATCATCATGATTGTAATTAAATATTTATCACACAGTTCTCTTTTGTCATTTAAATGTTACAAGGCAGGCAAAGATATACTTTAAAGGCTGAGTAGTAAGCTATATTATGATAGTATATCAGGCAAATGAGTGTTTGATGGGCTGTGTTAACATGAGCTAAAAATAAAACCCCATCTGTTCACCTTTCAGACTACATCAAGACAGTGCATATGGGTTGCGGAATAATTTAATGAAACGCAAATGAAAATATGTTTATTTCCATCTTGCTGAAACAAGTGAAACAGGCAACTTGTTAGTAAAGATGTTTTAACAAGCAAGGAATTGTGTGCTTATGGCTTTTCTGGAATATAGTAGCACTGCAGTCACTTAAAAGCATAAAGGAGTAGCTACACAAACAGATACTCACTGAAGACACTGTCTCTTATAATCATGTAAAGCTAAAAGCTTGATTACTGGTGCCAAGAGTTTGAATTATTTGCACAATTAAGGATGGGCCCCATTAGCAGCAGTCCTGCAGAATGCCTTGTGTATCGTCATCTTCAGAAACATTATTTTTCAATGCTTGTTTTTCTTGTAATTTAATGAGTTCTCTTTAATTTATTGGTGGACTATAGAGGAACTTTAGAGCCACATGCTGATTTACCCCAGCTAATGATCTGTTCCATAAAAATGAGCTGTTTGAACGTACGATGTATGCTCTGTGTCATGGCTAGGTACTGTACATGGAGGAGGAGATAAAGGGAAGCACTGCTGTCTCTGAGCTCTTGCTGGTGGCAATGTAAGTTAAAGCCACTGGAGCGACAATTTTTGCCTGCTCGGGATTTTTCAATGCGCTGCCTGTTTTAATACTTCTAGCGGAATGAATTTTTTTTTTTTTTTTTTACTTTTTCAGGTAATTTTATCTTTGATGCTGGCACGGTTGTATTCATCTCGCTGGTCTGTTGTACTACAGGCTCTGGAAAATGTTGTCTATCGCATTTACTAAGCGTTTTCCGTTGCTTCTCTTTTATCTTCAGCCAAAGCTCAACCATTTCTAGTGAGTTCAAATCACAAGTCTCCTTCTCTTACTGGTTTTCTAAAACAAAGTGAAAAGACACTGTGTGATGTGTTAACTGCAGTTGAAGGGCATGAGATGATTTGGTTTGGTTTTGGAATAGCTGTGACCTAATCCTGAGACTAGGAGTTAATTTACGATGTGTAGGTCTCTGAAACATGAGGAAACACTTAGCAAGCCAGGGCTAGATGTGAAAACTTCATCTGGTTACTGAAAAAAGTATAAAATGTCAGGGGGAGAAGAGCTTGGGGAAGAAAAAGGCTTCTCTTGGGTAAGATGTGCCGTATAGTTCAGACTACAGGGGCACATCTTGCTATTTCTAGCTTCGCGATAGAAAAAAACATTTCTGTGTTTCTCCTTGGAAGGTGGGATTTTATAGTGTGCTTCACCAGGGTCCTAGGAGAACAGGACCTCCAAGCATACTGCAGGCTGTACAAGTCCCTACGCTCTTTCTTGACTTGAACTTCGTGGCTGCTGTCAATAACAGTATTTTAAGAAAAAGATGAGCATGCAAGTCAGAAGCGGTGGGTGTGTGCGTGTATACGTGTGTGTGTAGATATAAAAATCATAGCGTTTGCTTTGGTTAAACAGATTGGATTCCCAAATAGCTGAGATGTGTTACAACAGCCTTGAAAATGAAAGCCGCTTGCAAAAACCGTATGTTAGAGAGGAAAAAAAAAAAACTGTCTGACTTGTCATCTTTTCTAGGTCCCCAAAACCTCTGAAGCTGGTTGGCGGGAAATGTTGAGCAATTGCATTCTGTCAGTCTTCAATGGAAATGCTTTTCTTTTTTTTCTTTCCTTTTTTTTAAAAAAGACTTATCCAGGCACTATTTTTGGATGTGTTGAGGTGCATAAAAATACGATCAAAAGCACGTAGCTTTTTCATCTCTCCAAAAATTTATTGAAAAGACATTTTTCAAAATCAAAGTATTTTCTTGGAAATATTTTGAAGAAAAGAAAAACTTTGCATTTCTGTGAAAAATGCTAATGCTTTATGCTTTGACCTCTATCCAACTCTAGTTGTATGAAAACTTAGTGATGAAAGATCTCTGAAGAAATAACAAATTTGTTCTTCAACGAGCTCTTGTTAAATCATACTAGTGCAGTTTGCTGTGTACCTGCCATGCCCAAGACAGCTACGATGTGTGTAAATATATAATTTAAATACACTACCAATTTCTGTCTTCCTCTTTAAGTTTCCTTTCCTCTTCTCCTCTTCTTTTCCACAGCCAACCTGTTAAGAAAACATGATGAATGAAGTCTATTCAGCATTTGCATTCATTTTTCCCATTGTTCTGATGAGGTGCAATATTATATTAAATCTCCATACTGTTCCAAACACTTATTAGGATTTCTGAAACTGGAAAGGTTTTTAATTTTTCACTTAAGTTTAGGAAAGGATGTTACCTTAAACATTTATTTTGTTCTGAATATATATCCAGGAAGATTATTTTTTTTCCTTCTTTTCACAACCTCAAGGTTAGAAAGATAATTCTCTCAATGATCTTTTTCAGATCTAGGATGATTTCCTCTTCATTTTACTTTTTGATATGGCTTGTTCTCATCTGTGTTTCTTGACTCCTCCGGGGCTGTATGCTAAGCTTTCCTTGCCAGTACTGATGCTTGTTAATGCACTGGACCGAATATATGCAGAATAAAATAAATGTTAATAGGTGTGTTAGAGTCCCAGAGGTCTTGCTGCTGTCAGGCTGCTCCCCCTCTCCTGCGCTGAAGGCACCCTGTGTGCACTAGTACTTGTTTTCCTTCCCCTGAAACAACCAGGCTGCAAGATCACGAGAAAAATACATAGAGAATGTCGTATGGATAAACGTTTTTTAAGTTCTTTCCTTACCCATCATGCACATTGCTAAAAATCAGCTGCAAATAGGGGATAAGCTGTTCTTGAAATGGAACCACCTTTATTTTTGAGTTAACAGTTTGTTTCCATTCAAACACTGAAGCCGTTGATGGGTATTTCCCTTTGCTCAAAATTTACCGAGAGCTTCAGCTTATTAATTACAGTGAGCATTCATCAATATCTGAGTAACGTGATATGAGTTGGCACTTTGTTTCCTGTCCTGCCACCGCTGCTCGCCCCGGGAGCCAGTTTGTCAGGGCATGCCATGAGCTGCCATGGCAGTTGATTGCTGCACTACAATGGACTGTGAAAAATCTAGGTGGAAGTTTATGGGATGTATGCACAGGTTATTGGTGGCAGAGCCTTAACTACAGCACTAAACCATTTAGTATAAAGGTAGCAAGTTGAAAGCTTCAACAGAAGAATGTGTAATCTATGTGCTAAAGACGTGGTTTAAGGAAATGAGTTGCTGTTGAAGGAAATACTCTTTGGAAATTGGCAGCCGAGCTTGGTGCCGTGTTGTATCCTTAATCAGCAAATGGAAGCTCTAGAGAAGGCGAATTCAGGAATATTCAGTGAAAATAAAATGTCTCTAGGAGTCTCTCAAGACAAAAATGAAAAAAGCAATTTTATTCACAGTTGTCACCAGACGGTAGTTTGTATCCATTCATAAATGCAGGTAGATACAGACTGTTTTGGGATGTTCTGTCCTGGGAGCAAAGATCAACACTAAGCTGTGCTGAGTCTCAGGCGAGTGCCACAACTGCAAGAGCAGCTCCTGATTCTGCTCATGTTCTTTTATCAGGCTTCAAGATTTCTAAACACTGGCCCAGCCTCTTCAGGTAAGTGAACAGTGTTCTGCTTGTATCGACAAGAGGAGTGCAAAAAGTGAAATATTGGTTGAATTCATTGTTGTCCCTATATGTCTTTGCAAATCCTCTGTTTGGTTTGATACTAAGGTAGCGCATGTGCCCGTCCTATGTGCATTTACATCTAGGGAAAGTTTGTTCTTTGAAAGTAAGCATGATGACCCAGCACTGCGATGTGTAATAACGTGTTTTGTTTTTCTCATAGTATCTGCCTTAGCAAGTGTACTGTTTGCAGTACCCGTCCTAAATCAAACACTTAGGAAACCTTGTCATTCTGTGAATGGATCCTTTCCTAATTTATTACACATCATGTAAGCCAATGAGGTAGAGGTTTTACAGAACATATACGTTAACTTACTGAAAAAAATCTGCATGCGAATGTTATTCCCATTTGTCTTCTAGAAGGCAATTAATGTCTCCGTTCCTCTGGTACCAGGCAGCCTATTGGGACACGGAAATAATTAATGCTTTGGAAGCATTATCTTATGGACTCTCGTGTTTATTTTATTTAAGGTAAAGCATTTCTACTAGAGGTCAAAGAAATCAGGCTAAGGTTTGTGTTCCCTGGAGAAAACTCAGGTGCTTCAACAGAATCTGTTTGGATTTCTCCCTGAGGATAGGTTAGTACCACTGCCATGTGCAGTGACAGGGATTTTAGACAACAATATCGATGTCATAACTTGTGACGTTAGTGCAGGTTCCTGTACTTCTTTCTCAGTTCCTTAAAATATTTCTTGGTAGCATGCTCTCAGAAGAGCAAGGCTTCTCCAAGTGCTGAAGCTACGTACTAGAGAATCCTAGTAAATAATCTTATTCTTTGTGTTGTTTTGTTCAAAAAGAGAGGTTTTGTTCCATTTTTAAGGCAGACTAAACAGTGAATAGCCTAGGTAAAAATATTCCAGCCCATATGTTCTTCTGTATGAGTCTCTGGTTGCACTTAACTCTTTGCTCCAGTCTGCTGCTACCATTTGTGATTCAGTTGATAATATAATACCGGAAAGAAAAAGCGTTATGTCCCCCAGTGGTGTGGTATGGGGGAAAAAGTGAGTAAATTTTCCTGGTTTGTGCATTAAAAAGAGGGTAAAATTTTTAGTGACAAACTAGAAATGTATATATTCTGCTTGAGAATAAAAAAAATCAATGTGCATCTATATCTGAAAGGTCACTTTTAGAGCTCTCTTCCACTGGAGGTACCTTATGAATACACTACTATTTATGGTGTAGGAGAGTAGATTCACATTGTGGTTGGAAATGCAGAGCTACTCAGCTGCTCCTTGCCCCACCGAATAAATACTCTGCCTGCAGTGAAATCCTAGCAGCGTGCCCCAGGCAATGTACTTGTCAGCTGTTAGATTTCAAGGTAGCTTAAAGCTGTCTAAAGACAATCCATACTTCTGTTTTAAACAGAAGAGGAATAATACGGGAACTATTCGGGGCACTTTAAGCCCAGTTGAAAAACTGCCAAATTAATTTTGTATCTGACATATTACTTAAGTATCTGATCTATTCTGTCAACAAACTAAATTCTATTATAATGCAAATGAATACCAGTTAGCCAAACACCAAAATCCTTCTGTCTCTCTTTTTCCTTCTGACTCTTTTACACTACGTTCTAGGGATGACTCTTGCTTAATAAAGGATTTGGTTTCAGGGAATGTTACTGTTTTAAAATAAGAACCTTTATTCATCCATAGCTTGAAAATGTCTCGCAGGCTAAAAGTTATCAGTATAGAGAAACCCAAATCAAACCTGAGTATGTGAGATGTTCCCCATGATCAGCAGTCCTTCCCTGTAACCCCTTTTATAACCTTCACCTTAGACACTTAGATCCAAAAAGTGAAGGAGGAAGGAGAAATGTTTCCTATGAGACATCTGCTGAAGTGGTGCTGAAGTTGCCTGAACTAGTACGTATAAATGCCTGGGAGCACCTTTGGTGTGGAAAATGCATCTCACGTTGGCCATTTTTACCAGAGTTGGGTAAACTTTTGCTGGAGCAGGCTGAGTTAGCGCCCTGAGTATCTTGCTCTGGTTCTGTCTTAGAAAGCCCTCAAGGCTCCTTGTAACTCTTTCTCCAAACCTCCTTTTTCTTTGTGAGCATATTTCTACTTATCAAATACTCTGATTCTTTATTCTAATGGGATCTCTTCTTTATACCCTCTCCGATGTTTGTTCATAGGCAGACATAGGTGCTATCTCCTGTCCTATGAACTTCCACAAATATCAGTGATGTGAATCCCAACTAGCATGTAAATGCACTTACAGTGTAAAGTTTACTAATTCAAAAGGTTTATATCTGAAGAGTAGATTTTATGGTGTAAAGTTTTTTGCAGTACCATGGAATTCAGAATTTATAGAAAATTTATGCTTCGAGAGTAGCTTTGAAGGAATTAGTCTATTAGCAACAAGTGTAAGTATTGAAAGCAACAGTCCTTGTACAGGTTCAGCAGAGATGTTTACTATTTTGCAAATGAACTCTTAGCAAAAAAAAAAATCAAATTGTTATTTTAAGCTTAATTTTGAAGAATTTTTAAAGACTATTGAGATATTGAGGCCAGCAGATAATACAAACTGTTCTGAAGGGAACATCCTCCCAAAGGTGTCCCAGAGCCCTTGTCTTCAGCTATCCTGTGCCTGGGGGCTGAAGCCTGGGTGCTGGGGTCCCTTTCTGGAGAAGCAGAGGACCTGGGGGGAGATGAAAAGGAGGTGAGGGGAAGAAAAGGTGTGCCCTGTTCTCATTTGAACCTAAGTCGGGGTCTAGTACCTTGGATGTGCTTTTCATCTCCACATCCTAGATACATGAGGCATAGCTTCAAACCAGCAAAGACAGGCAATTATCATTTTCATGGTACTATTTTTTACCGAAATGTAATATTCTTATTTACAGGGAAAACAGACTCAGTCATACCACGAAATGTGATCCCCCAAATGGCTTTTCAAACTATCGTATTTAAACAGATGACCATAATTTAAGGACTTGATGTGCTTTCTTTCATCCTGTTAGGGCTGGAGGGAAATGGATATAATTTTTCTAATCAGATGAAAATTAAAGATGACCTAAAAATACTGGTTGCATCTTTTGTCAAGTGTCTGATCCCAGTCTCGTTCCATGTCTACCCTCAAAATTATCTTTGCCTGCACTCCATATAATAAACATTGCAAAATGTCTGCTATACCACTATTTTTCACCAAAAAAAGTGCCTGATGTTTCGTTTTTCCTGTATTTTTTTTCTCAGAGATTCAAGTGAAATACAAGCATTCTCAGTATAGTTCAATCCGATATATTGTCAACTGCAGAGAGGAGAGAAAAAAAAAAGTGAGATTGGTGAAAGTAACATGGTACAAAAAAGCAGATAAAGATTTAGTAGAAAGATGTGAGCTATTTTCTGAAAGAATACAGTAATGACTTAAGTCACAAATGTGTTCATATCCTCTTACTGTTTTTCAGCCGTATCAACCTCTGGCAGAAACAGATCTGTTCTCTGCTACTAAAGTGCCCAGTGTAAAAGTTATCCTGAGCACTGAGGCCTAAACACAGCAAAAATTACGATCAGAATTATGAATGTTTTAATCTGAATCCACAGTAGTGTCAGATGCCTGTTCTGTATGTAAAAACAAAACCACCTTAGCGGCAGAACAACACTTTACAGTTTGGCCTCCCAAAAAAACTTGTCTTAAAGGTACTGCAGAAAAATCTATGAAATCAAATATTGGTATATATGTTAAAAGAAACTATTGGTCCTATTCATTCTGAGTGATGCTAAGGAGGCCTTATTGCGGCCTGGAGACCTCAGTGAGGCCTTCCAGTTTCTGAGGGCGGCCTACAAGAATGCTGGGGAGGGACAGTTTGCAGGGGCTTGTAGTGATAGAACAAAGGATAATGGCTTCAAACTGGAAGAGGGGAGATTTAAGTGTAAGGAAGTTCTTCACTGTGATGGTGGTGAGACTGTGGAAGACGTTGCCCAGAGAATTTGTGGATGCTCCATTCCTGGATGTGTTCCAGATCAGGTTGGATGGGGCCTTGTGGCACTGGTCTAGTGGGAGGTGTCCATGCCCATGGTAGGGGGGTGGGAAATAGGTGATCTTTAAGGTACCTTCCAACCCAAACCATTCTATGATTCTATAATTATAACTACAAAAATATGTGTAGCATGATCTGTAAATGATATTTTAAAAGCTACCCAAAAACTGGACATGTGGGATTGTATATGGAACTATACCTGCAAAGGTACAACTCTCGGTGCCTGAAAAAAGCCTTTAAATATCTTACATATGTAAATTTAGTTTGAAGACTTAAATATATAAGCTGCCAAATGATGTGAAGAATTATCTGCTATGCACACTGGAAACAAAGCAAAATGGATGTGCCAGAGTCCTAAGAGTAGCAATAGCTGTAAGGACAGAATGTGGTAAATACATCGGGAGGATTTCTCCTGAAATAACAGAGCTTCTACTGAAAACAGGCACATGTCACAATGCAGTGTGGTATCCTGAAACAGGTTTTGAGTTTTAATGTTTTTAAGTGATCCCCCCTTGTTTTCTGTGACTGAATTAAGTGCACTGTGTATTGGAAGCAGTTTGAATACATTTAAACTGAAGAAAGTTTAGGACAAACTTGATTAAAGAAGAATATGCAGGTTAACCTAGATACTCACAGGAAATTTTAAAGCAGTTGCAAATATATTAGTTGAACATAAGAAAACAGCAAATTTTAATCATTTGCTCAGCTTTACATGTCAAACAATGAGGGCTGAGATGCACATTGTTTAAATGCTTATTGCCAAGTTCTGATCAAAACACTCCTGCAAAAATGAAGGTTTTATTTATTGGACAGAAAGAGGCCTGCTTGCTCTAAATGTCGTATAATCCACTCAAAATACTGACAGTCTCTAAACTGATATGAAGGATATTACTTAGGATTTCTATAAAATTAAAAGGGGGTTGGGGAAAACAACTAAAAGGGGGGGGGGAACCCCCTATGTATCTGACCAACTCTCTTTCTGGAATTACCTTCTCATCTGAGTTCCAAAGTCTGCCTTGAACACTGAATGCTCTTAAGTTTAGCTGAAGCAGTTGGCAGGCAGGTGAGAGTAGATACATTGTCATCCATCTCTAACTACATATTTAATTTGGTAAATATATAAGTTGTGAGAACATCCAAATATTGATTACAATCTGTGGGAACTGGCTGTTTTCTTTAGATGGAATGAAGTCCTTTGACATGCACCTCTGTCATACATTGGAGAGTGTTAGGCTGCTATATCCGAGCGTCTTACGCAGCTTAGCCATATTTTTCCCTTCACAAAAATTTTGATATGCTACTTTAAATATCCAAATGCAGAATTTGGAATTAATAAAAATCAACCTCCATGTTTCAAAAAATTAATGAGGTTAAATTTGCAATTAGTTAATTACAGTCTATGAAATAAAAAAAAAAAACAAGTTTTGAGCAAAGATTTTTTTTTTTAATGCTAGTAAGTGCTTCAAATTGTTCAGGCTTTGATGTTCAGTAGGGAAAATTGCCCTTTAAAAATTTGTTTATTTGTTGATAAATAACCCAGAGCTGAAACTTCCGTTTTCAGAAGAGTAAAAGAATAGATTATATTAGCAAAGAGATGGAAAAATAAATTTTCGGTTCCTGGGGAAAGAAACAGATTGTGTCTCTTAATGACTTTGCATTTGTTCAAGTAATTTTGTAGTCATTTCAGAATGGATCTGAATTGCATCAACATGTTTTATTATTATTACTAATATCTGTACTATAATAATCAAAACAGAGGTATAAAAATGCTCACAATCAGTTGATACTAGGTGGAGGTGGAGTATATGCACCCCCTCCGAATAATTAAGGATGTATCCAAATATTCTGGCCAAAATGAGCTGTATCCTCCTCAATTTCCTGTTGTTTTTCTGTAGACAAACCAAGCTGAGGAGAGACACTGATTTAATTTGGTAAGGAATACACTGTCTGTCTGATGCCTTGTTTTCTGCTTGCTCATGTCTTGCCAACAATTATCTTGTCAAGAGGAAATGTAGGCAACAGAGAAGCAGTTAGAAAACTTCTGATAGAGGCAAACTTTTTGCTGCAATAAAACTTGATCTAAAACCAATCAAACATTATTATTTAAAGAATTTATCTGCCTGCTTTCCCCTGAGACAAATATTGTCTTTATAGTTGATGTTTTCTGGACCTGTACCCCTGCACATTAATGCAGATCATGGCACAAAACAGATGTAGACCTGAAATTAAGATTAATTAGAGAAAGATGGTATAGAGCTGGTGCTGTGCT
Source organism: Coracias cyanogaster (assembly GCA_033124195.1). Lineage (NCBI taxonomy): Eukaryota > Metazoa > Chordata > Aves > Coraciiformes > Coraciidae > Coracias > Coracias cyanogaster. The sequence continues at coordinate 129,573 of JAVSBS010003404.1, read as the reverse complement.
GTTGTCCAGTGCTGTTTGTTGGAAAGGGTGTAGCTGGAATGCTCCTGCCCTCAGAGTGTCCTCGTGGGACCCGGGACATTGGGACTTTGCAGTTGGGAGTGACCTGGGACACTACACACTGCTGGCTTCCATGCCAGTGTGGCAATATCTGTAGGAAGGAGCAATCTCCTTTTAGGCTTTTATTGATTAGTCTAATCAGCTTTAAACTCTGAGCAATTGTTCTCGGTCTGTTTTAGCTTTAAAGGTTTCTTTTCCTTGCTCAGATCAAAGAAAGCTCTGGTGTCCAAAAGATGATCTGTTTCTTTCCAAAAATAGTCGTTGAAAATACTGCATCTCCCTTCAGTCCTTGTCTTATTTATATCCTTAAATCATCTTGGGTAAAACACTGCTGGTACGTATGCCGGCTACTTGCAAACTCTGCCCAGTGAGAAATTGAGCATTTGTTTAACGTCTGAGTAATATATATAGATACACACACATATGTCATGTACAGAGACTATAAATATACACCTGGATCAATGCAAAGCCTAAAAATCCATTTAGACATTGGATTTCTTGACGCAATCGCTTATCTGACTTGGCACCTCTTCTACCTATTGGACAAGCTTAGGGGAGAAGAGGGATCCTCTCGTTATGGATAGGGGCTGAAATATCACAGCCCCATGAACGTGGGAGTGAGGAAGGGTGGGCAGTCTGGGTGGGGTGGAACACTCGATCTTCTGTTGGCTTTAGTGCTGCAGAATAACTGTTGACAGCAGCTCGTGGCAAGCTTTCTAAAAGGATGTACTTTGGCTCTCGGGCAACGTGCTGGCTTGTTCAGGATAGAATTTTGACTTGAGGATGTTGTCTGTACTTGAATGCAGGAAATATAAGGATTCAGGCTGAAAGGAAGAATAAAATTGAATCTACCACTTGGATTTTTTTTTCAGGAAGACTCGGAAACTGATTATGCATTTAATAATGCAGAAGCACGTGATGGCTGAAACAAAATTTTCTTTCTTTGCTTTCGTAGTTCTTTTGTAAAGGTTACAATATCATCTTTTGGAGCAAGTTCATACGCTTTGAGTTTTTCACGTTTACTTTAACGGCAAATATTGAAAGTATGGTAATGTTATTTGCCTTAAATTTGTGGTGCAGGAGAGGAAGAATCCTGGTGTTTATTTATAGAAGGAAAAACTTATCAGAAAGCTTGTATGTGTTAATACTTAAGTAAATAATCAAAATATTTTCCTCTCCTTTACAAAGCATTGATTTCGCTGAGTTATAATGGCATCGTAACTCACTTGCTATTGCGTAATCTAGTTACAAGACTTAAAGAAAAATGCTTTTTAACTATACTTGTATTGGCTTTTGGTAGTAATTCTGGAAGGTTATTTTCTCTTTTGCTGAATGGGAGTTTTAGACTAAAATCACAGAATAGTTACACCAGGTCTGATTTCTTCCGAAGGGGAACTGAATTGTGATCTCTAGTTCCAATTGCACTAAATTACTTTTGAATGTGCAGCGAGGACATCACACACTAATACAATAACACTTTTGTTGAATAACTTGTGATGCTTGTCTATTTACTGAGGCCACAACTATCTTTCTGTTTTATATTTTTTCACTATCTAGCGCCATGTGACCTTGTTCTGCTGTTCTCAACTCCACATTATGGCTGTAATGAAAATACATGAATAATAATATCATCTATTTGTCAAAATTAATCTGAAAATGATTATAAGTAATGAATGACTGAGAAAATCACGCTGGTGTTTGTGACAGTTCACAAGTTGAAAAAGCAGCAGAACATTTTTACAGAAGTATTGTGTTTTGAACTTTTCTGCCTATGCTTAAATATTCACAAAAGTTTGGAAATGGTTTCTGACACCTCATTGCCATGGTGATCAGCTCTGTGCATGATATAACAGCATGAGTCAGTGCGAATCAGAAACCCAACCATACTTCCAGCCGCTGTATTTGTTTACATTATATACGCTGTGAAGAAAAATGTTTTGCTTTCGCTATTAGCCACGAATAACATGTAGCAGCAGCAGCCACAGGAAGATGTGAGAGAGGGTAGACAAACACTGGAGAAAGAACGTGTTGAGGTAAATAAAATTTTTGGTTGTTACTCCACATTATGGAAGTGCAGGGTGCGGCAATGATCGGGGCTGTCTGCTGCCAGTACAAAGATGTTGAAAGCTTTATATTGTCTGGTATAGAAGTCTTCCTGGTAGCGCTACTAACAAGGATGTTATTGCCTTGTGTCAAGAAATCATGAGGCTCTGAACTTAAGGATCGAAAATTCAAGCTTAGGTTTCTGTGCTATACCTTGATTTCAATTTTCATGGGACTCTCTTTGTCTGAAAATTGGCTTCTGCTTTTATTTTTTTTTAGCTGTTTGAGTCATAATTTCAAAAATTTGCGTGAAAAGGCTTTGAAATACATAACAGAGGCTATGATATTTATAGCAAAGCAGGAAAGGTTACTTTGACTGGGAAGTGCTCCTACCTAGTATGGGTCAGTCTGTCTTTTCAGCCTCCCACATTTCTGAGCTGTCAGGTTGTTAAATAAGCATCGTGTTCTCCAGATTGATTAGCGTTTAATTTTTTCCTTTGCACGCACTTCATGAAGTGTTGCAGAGAGCGGGAACAGATTGAATCAAGTGAAGGGGCAATGGAAGACAGACTATGTGCTTCCGTTGCCCGTAAAACCTTAAGCCTAAGGGGAATTGTGGCTTTGGGACCTGGGTAAAGCCACCTCAGATACAACCTGTGGTGCCCACTGACCTTCAGACAGCTGTGGCATTGCCTACTGTTACCTCACTTTACTTCCTTCACAAATACTGAACTTTTTGTCTTACGAGCAACCATTCTGAGTCTATTTTGTTAAAGAGCCCCTGTTGCGTTGTGCTGAAACTACTGATATTTTCATTTGGCTTATTTATTAACATGAAGCCTCAGTGTTAGCATTTGCTTAAGATCTTCACTACTTAAATCATCCATACATTGAAGGGAAGACTTTGAGGCTAGGATATTTAGCGGGATGAATATGAGCTTGCCTTAATTACAGCGGGGCTGGGATGACTGGGGCCAGGGGAGAGCAGCGGTGTGCTTTCAGCTTCCCTTGGGAGCTTGGTTTTCCCTGCTCAAAGGAATAAAATGGAAAAAGGTCTTTGATTGCTCATCATGGGATGAGAGGAGGGAAGGGCAGAAAAGTGTGTGGTCTTGTCTCATCTCCCTCTGTTCCACCGCTCGCTCAGTGTCAAATGGGAAGTCTGTAAAAATAGGTTTTTTTGCTATGACCACCTCGAATGTGAAAGTCAAACTTTACCCACACCTTCTAGTAGATAATTTCCATGGGTAAAAACTCTCTTATCTTCCTCTGGGATTTTCATACTCCTTGTTAAACAGATGTGCCCTCCTGAGCTCCTGTCTCAGCGATGCAACAGCCAGATTGCTGACTCTCTGCACTGTTAATACTTGGGGTTTTTTGGACAACACTAAATACAAACCAGCGGGTTGACAGAAGGTTGGGTTGTTCAGTGTCTGGTGTAAGGTGACTGCCACCTCCCCTTCTTACCAGCTACTTGCTACAGGCCCCAACAGTTCTACCTCTTGCAACTTTTTCTGTCTTTTTCTGCACGTTTAAAAGTATTAAATGAGCGGAATTGCCCAAAACTTCTTTATGCTTTTAAAATGTTTTGGAGCACGTTTTCCATGTGTGGGTTCATTAAAAGTACGTTGCTTAGTGTTAGATGAACAGCTTGGGGAACAAAATCACAGTAATATATCCCAACTTTTGTCTATCGTGTTAGAGGTGTTTGGACAATGGTGATTGTGGGTGGCTGTTTTCTTCCCCTACCTCCTTTTTGCATCTGTGAAGTCACAGGCTGCTTCAGGACCTTACTTCACAGCTCCTTTCAGAGGCACCTCCAACTCTGTTTCTAGACCATAGCTCCCAGGACATTTGACACTTGAACTTTTGGATGTGTTATTTGGATTATTTCTTTCTGGATTTCCCCGCTGGCAACTGTATAGTGCTGTGTAAAACCGATGGCAATGCCCAAAACATAACACAAAGAAGAAAAAAGAAAAAGCTATGAAACTAATGTGAGCTGATCTAAGCTGCCAAGGAAATGACAAAAGGGTAAAAAGCGGAATAATTTTTTCTGACAAAAAAATAAAAGACAAATAGAAGGTAGAGAGCTGTGCAAGAACCCTTTGCACTCTCTCCTGGATCTGCTTTGTCCTTATGCTTGTAGCGAGATCTCCCCTGGCAGCCTTTGTGAAGGATATTTTTTGTGAAAAGCCAGTTTAAGAAATGAAGCGGTGGGGAAGGTGGAATTACCATGAATTATTTCTCTCTCTCCCCGATCAGGTTCTGTTTCTCTCTCTGGCAGTCCTGCCACTCGCAGAGGAAGGCAAGCAATTCCAATTTGAAGATGTTGATCTTTTTACTCTGTTGAAGTTTACATTAAATGTGATGGTTTAGAGGGCTCCAGTCAAGGAAGTTTACGTTTACAGATGGTATGATAGTAGCCACGTGCCATTGCCAGCCACCTCCAATTCTACCTTTTGCTGTAAAACTCATTAGCAGCAGCGTGTTTTGCAACATGCAGCGAATACCACAGGTATAGTGACAATTTATGAGAAAAAAAAAAATCTTGCTAGTCTTTAATTATCTATCCTGAGATATTAGTTGCGTGCTTCTACTTCCTCCCACCTTTGCTGCTTTGTACAAAGAGCCTTTGCTGGATAATGAGACCCTAGTGAGACAGGAGAGCTGCTGCTTCTGTGGATAAATGTTATGCCACTATTTAAAAACCAATGACAGAAATTAAATAATTGGAGAAATATTTGAAGCAGACTGAGCTCGCAAAGTTTGCTGAAACCTACTGTTTTCTGACTGCTTTTTATAAAGCAAGAGCGAGCATCAAAATAGATGGTCTCCTGTCTCTAAAGAGCTCTTTGGTTCTCCTGGTTTTGCAGAGCAGTGCGTGACTGGTCCTGCCCATGCTGGATTATTTTGACTCTACTGACATCCCCACCTAGCCCTCCTGTTCAAGTCAAAGTTAGGGTACTTGACAACCTCTAGCAATCTCATCTCATTTAAGCTTTCAGTGGAGCTTAGACATTTGGTAATTTTGGCTGTTCATAATTTTAAAAAAATGCAGTAAAGTTTTTGGTTTTTATTCAAATCTCACCTATTTTGAGGCTTTCTTTGCTTTAAAAAAAAAAAGTCTATTTAGCAACTGACTAATCCAGCTAGCTCTGGATTTTCTTTTCTGCTATGAAGTATTTATCAGGATATCTTAAGCTTTCTTCACACCTGATTTCTGAAAGATTTTAGAGCAAAACCAGCATGTATGTACAGCACTGGCTAAATCACCTGACAACTAAGATGTGCACCTACATAGGGGTATTTATACGACTTACTGAAAATTTACTGTATCCTTTTCGGTGTGTAAAGTGGCAGGTGCCAGTGGAAGGCTTGCAAACTGTTTAAAGCCATCCTTTGCTAACTCTATGTGCTATATTCGTAATTTTTGCTATAAAATCATACTCTAGGTAATTAATGCACGTAATGTGATTGTGAAAATAATTATTCGGGTAGTTATTGGCTGTTGCTGAAGTATTGATTGCATTCCTAATAGAGCTCTCACGATTCCCTGCCAGGTCTTCAGCTCTCTGTCACTAATTATTGTGGTCTATAGATCCTTTCAAGAAGTTGTATGTAAAAAGCTGAGAGCAGAAATAGTACTTTATATTCAGAGTGATCCATTGCTGACAGTCATTGTAATACAGTTCAGGAAAACGGTATGTCACAGAGCTAGGAGGTAATCGCCTGGAAAGTTGGATTTGAACTTGTACGTAGGAGTGCTGAGGTGTCAGCATGACAGCTCCGGGTTGCAGTAGAGAAATGTGTAATACAACAAAGGAAGAAATAATTAAGATAATGCAAAATAGGAGAGAAGCCAGGGAGAACTGTTAAGGGATGGCAGGAAGCAGAACACTCCATTGCATTTATAGTAGGAATAAATTTAAAGGCAACTTGGAGACTATGAAGCTTAATTAAGCCTAATAGTGGTAAGAGATCGGTAGCTGGACAGACAGCTGCCTGCTGATGGAAGAAGCCAGGAACCCAAAAAACTTAAGAAAATCAGCAGGAAGAAACTACTTCCTGATGTTGAAGAACTGAGGCAAAAATGTCAACTGATTGGAATTCCAAGTAAACAGCAAATTAGCTCTTTGGGTTTTGTTTTTTTGTTTTGTTTTGTGGGGTTTTTTTTCCCCTTTAGGTTCTGAATAGGAGCCACTCTTGGTTCCTCCAGTTTTTCCATCGCTTATTTGAACTGAAATGATTTCTGTGTGTGAGTACTAATTCTCCACATATGTTGGATAGAAAATTGGAATACATGGCAGGTGAACCAGAAAATGCCACATTTTTTTCAGCCTATTTAATTTCAATGTTTCAGGGATGAAAATTAGGAAAATTTGATCTAAAAGTGTTACTATGCTTTTTTAGGAAAAAAAAAGTGGCTGAATTTATTAAAGCTATTTAAAGTCTGGGTATAATTCACAAATACTCATTTCTGATCATTTAAGGTTATTTTTCGGTAGGGGTTTCTCTCTCTCATGTACTCTAAGTATGTTATGCAGCTACATCAGGCAGAACTTAAAACCATAGACATTTCAATAGTGTGAAGAGAAAAACATTGTCAAATGTAAACTGCTTAATAATATGACTCGGGTAAAAATGAATCAGTCTAATCTAAAGAGGTTAAATTTGCCACTTAATACTTGCATGTGCGTAACGTTGCACTAGCAGTGAAACGGAAGAGTTGTGGAGTAGTCCACAATATTCTGATGGCATTTAATTCCTATATATTTCACAATTTGGGAAGCAAAACCCTGCGGGAAGGTTATGAGCTCTGATTACACACAGACGATGTGCCATAGGAGAGGGTCGTTCTTGTCAACGAGACATCTAGAGAACATATGTAGGAAGTCTTTAGCAAAATTGCAGTTAGTAGAGAAAACAGTAAACAAGCGGCTTCCTGCTGCTGCTTTAGATTAATGCAGTGAAAGGGTGAAGAGGCTGTGCAAACATGGAATCAGAACTCAGGGCTAAGTTTTCCTCCCTGGAGAACAGTGGCTTTTCTAGCCCAGGAGGCTTCTCTAGCTATTGTTTTTTAACCCCTCTTTGGAATGCTCTGTGCTCTCACCTGGAAGATACTCATCAGATCTCTACAGAGGAAGCGTCCCAGATTCTTCTGAGAGAAATCATTGTTCTGCCTTCTCTTTCTCAAGGCGGTCCTGTCAGAATTCAGACATCTCGGCAGTTTGAAAATGCTCCATCCCCAAGTGTATTACGATTGCTGCAGTGGTGTTTATTGTGGGATAAGATGATCATCTTGCTATCCCTACATCATTGGTACAGATGAGACCCAGAACGTTTTCAGCTCACAGGTCCATTTAGATATTGAGTTCCCATTAATGAAAATGATGAGGCCTGAAGTGTCTAAAATCCCCCAAATGTCGGTTCTGAGCTTAAGCTTGTAAAAATGCAGCTTGTATGATGCTGGAGAGTAAACAACATGCAAGCTGTACATAACAATTTTTGATTTCTATGCTGCACTGAGCCAAAACAAAGGCATTCAGCGAGTTTTCACCCACCGTTACTCCTCCAATAACAACTGCAGGCCGACGTCCCCCAAGCCAGTCGTGAAGAGGTAACGGCTGTATGAAGGCACTTGTTGTTGTCGCTGCCTCAAATGATTGAGATTGGGGGGGAAAGGGAGAAAATATGAACAAACTGTTACAATTGGAAGGCGAAACTCAACTCTGGTTTTACGCTGATGTAAGCGGGGATGAGTTTGGAGCTGCACTGGTGTAAGTGCCGACTTGTGTTGTGTGTACTCTATTAAACACGTTCCCACAAAGTGCAGACTAAAGTAACTCACAGAGTCCGTGCAAATTAGCATCCTTAGGGGACTTCCTCCTTGTTCTCTTCGTTTCGCTGCTTCATTTATTCAGTAAGTGAGTTTTTTGCTGTGCAGCTGGGGATAGATACTTGAGGGACAGCAGATCTGTGCACTTTGCTGTGTTCGCCATGTCGCTGGGCCTCCTGCTCGGCTCACTCGCTCCATCCTATACCAGTGACGGTAGCCAGGATTCACAAACTTTTTTAAAAAATGAAACATTTCAGGTTTTAATTCTTCGTCTGTTGAGTATTGCTAGAAACCATCATAATAATACTAGTATCTGGGGTGAAATAGAAGGAAAAATAAAAAAAGGAACAGTAGGAGGCTTAATGAGGCTCTGAGCAACCTGACCTAGGTTGCCCCTACTCAAGTAGGGAGGTTGGACTAGATGACTTCTAGAGGTCCCTTCCAGCCTAAAACATTCTATGATTTCTTTTAAAGGGTGCTTTTAATACCGCTTTTAGTGCAGATACTTTGTCTCACAGCTAGGTGCAAACAAGATGACTGCTCTGATGAGGTTTGTATGAAGGTAGTGACTTTGGTGACGAGGGCAGAAATTTTAAATATAGAGAAATGCATAGGGCTTTACTCATGGCTTTGTTAGAAACACCCATACTTTTATAATTGCTTTTTATATGGTCTGTATATGGATTTTACAGTAGTAGGGAATAAAACCTTTTTGATAATAGAAATGAACGTTACAAAGAAAAATCACCTAGACAAATACAGAAGGTAACGCTGGTAGTTTCAGGTGTATCTGATCATAAACTAGGAAAGCGAGAAAGAAGCATGTTTTCTTATGTCATCCAGAGTAGGCTCTGCCAATTTGCATCTGGACAGTCCATGTAAACCCCGAGGTTCTGAAAATTTTTTATGTCCCATCTTGCTTCTTTTAGTTCTCAGGGCTCTCTCTGAAGAGGTCACCAAGCACTTTGGTTTGTAAGGTTGATTCACCAACCGCAGAATTTTGCTGTCAGGAATAATTCTTGCTGTTTAGCCTGTGTTTTCACTTGTTCATGTGTTACCCATGTTCAGTCTATATTTGACCTTTCTTTAATTCCTTATATATTCCTGAAACACTTTTGTAAATAGGCTTATAAAAATCCTACTCCTTGGTGGTTTTTCTTAGTTCTTACTTCCTCTCAACATTGGTTGTCCCTGTTACTAATTAACCAACGTAACTGGAGGTTTTTTAATCCCTTAAAGAATTATTTATTCTCAGGAAGAGACTATATGAAATATGTGGAGCATGACTGTAATTAGCGTTTATATATATATATTTCAAGTGAAAATTCAAGTCTCTGTTTGAAGTGAATGGGTAAGATGTGATAGGAGGCTTTTTGAGATATTTCCAGGATCAGTCTCAACACAGCAAGTGTATTAAAGTTTTATAAGTAGCAAGTAAAGTAAGTTTATGAGACATGAACTTGTTTCTGGTCAGCAATAAATATGTAATTGTGGTTTGAAACTTGTAAGGTTTCAACCAGCTTCGCTGAGTAGCGTCAGAACATGTACTCGAAGGACGCTAAGGTTTCTGTTTCTTTCTGCAAAGTGATTAATTGCATAATTAATTGAAACATCCTGGTGTACGTTTCCATAAGGCACTGCTCTGGCACTGTGGAAGGACCTAAATGTAGCACATTGCTTTTTTTTTTTCCTGAAGTGTGTTTATTATTAGGAAAAGTGACCTTCTGCTGTCGTTGCGATTAAAAGCATTGCAAATAATATGCAGTATTAGGATGAGACAACCTGCCCTGTGGTCTGTTTAAATTTTAGTGCTGCTTTTTGGCCTATTTTATTCACCGGTAGGAACATATAGCTACAAAGCGTCAACAATCACCTTCTGCAGATATGGAAACTTAAATAAAAGACAAGCCACAAGTTAGCTTATGTGGAAATATTGGGAAGATGCCTACAGTACATCTGGGATGTTCAGCACTTGTGTCCTTACATGAGCAAGCGGTTGTTGCTCTGGCTGTTTGTATTTGCTTAACCTTCCATTATCTAATAAAATCCAGAACAAAATACAATTTCTGTCTGAGACAAATATGCCTGGAATCCCCAGAAAGACTCTAAAGGTCAGATCACCTGTTTTGAAATATTGCTCCCCAGTATCAACAAAGTCTTAGTGACATTAAACAGTACAACGTGTAGGATGCTAGAAGGCACCCCCAGTGTTAGATATTTAAAGCACAAGCTGTAGCCTAGAAATAAACTTAAACAAGACTTTTGTGTTGAAAGACTTCCAACTCTGACCAGGATTTGTGGAATAAGAATACAATGGAAGCAGTTTTTAATTTGGCAGCAGGTGAACTCCAGATCTCTGATGCTCCTGGCACTTTGTCTGCTGGTCTGGTCAGATAGTGGCTCTCACCGAGTCCAGGGACTATTGCTAAAACTGACTTCCACCCTGATTGATTTAGAAAAGAAAAATGGTGATTGCTTTATGCATAAATGGACAAATATTTGCATTTTATAATTGTTTACACAGATTAGGAAAACTGAATCATAGCAAGGTGCTTTTCTTCCTTTGAAATGGGGTAGAATTTTAATTAGCCTTATTTCTTGTTTAGGAAATATGGCACGATAGGAGGCTTGCTGTTGTCACATTTTTTTTTTCTTTTACAGTGAGTTTTATCAGGAGGCTTCTTAACTAATATTGAAATAATTTCTTGGGCATTTACTTAGATTGAATTAGAAAGTAAATGTGCAATTATTAGCCAAGTTAATTTCTGCAGGGGGGAAAGGGGAAAGATAGTTCTGGAAATCACTGGAATTTGGGCATGTGATCTCGAGGGATGCCTCTGAAAATTTCCTAGAATTAATCAGTAAGTGGGAAAACAAGTGAGAGATGGGTTGAATAAGCACATGTAACTGCAGCCATGTACAGATAGAACTGTCATTCTGGTTAGCCAGAGCGACACAGAAACAGTGGAAGAGCAGTTGCAGACAGCAGAGTTTTGTGCAAGAAAGACAACTCTAAGGGGAATTAAGGCTGAAATGAGAGATGTTTCTGTAAGTGACTGCTTCCATATTACCACGATAAGATTATGTTTAGTTTCTCAGGAGATACTTTCTATGATTAAATTTCACTCCTGAACTACCCTGGATTCCGCACATGATTGAGTCACCTTGAATCCAATGATGATTTAAATGAGAAAAATCCTATTCAATGTTAAAACAATCATTTTTAGCCCATGTAACTCATTTATAACACGCCTCTCTGTTAACACACTGCTACGAGAAGCCTTTTCAAACTGTTGGATAATACATAGGAGGTCAAGTGTGAATGAGATTTTACTGCTTTTACTTACCTATGCAAAAAGTTGAGTACTTAAAGCATATTTGTTTAGGAGGCTTTCTGTAACGCAGAATAAATGTGAGAGCCAAAATGTTCATGTCAAGATACTGTGTTAAAGGAAGCATTTAATTGCCTCTATTGGTTACACCTATATTGCTTTTTAGTGGCTTGATCATTCAATAATGCCTAATTTTACCTCTCAGTGGTTTAGTATAACTTGAGGGGGGGAAGAGCAAAATTCCATGTATTTACAGGATTTCTAATAGAAACAATTGAAATGGAAGCAACTGAACAATCTCCTGCCAGGGGCTGAAGATCACCAAGGTGCAGAATAAGCTTTGTTAAGGTCAGATCCTGGCCCCTGTTATCTTCTAAGGAAACTCTGGTTTAAATGGAAAAACTTCCATTCAATTAAACTGGCAAAGCAGAACAGCCTCTTGCTGTTGATCTCATACTTGCAGAATGACACATTGGGTTGTCACTGTAGCAGAGTTAGGATCACACTTCCTAAGATTAAATTCCTTGTTTTTATTTTCTTCTTTGTATTTATCTCTCAGCCTGAGTTATGGCCTAAGCTTAGACCTCTAGTTTAGCCACAACAAAAAAAAAAGCCCAACAAGCCTTTGAAATCTTCAGTCTTATCAAATTTTTATCACTGGCGTGAGCAGCTTGAAACACAATTAACCTGTTACCAATATCAGGTTTTATTTATCCTCCAGCTGAAACCATTGATGTTATTGATCTGATTTAGGGCTAATCACTCCACTGTGTAATCTAGGAAGTTGTTACGTTCCTCCTTTCCATGGCAGTGATGTGTTTCAAACTGTAGATTAGGACCAGTATAGTAGGAACACGAGTAATTCCTCTGGTAAGATTGCGTGCTAGGGAGATAAGGACATTGCATTGCTGAATGGGAAGTAACCTCTCACCGTGACTGTTTTCTGCCTCTTTCTGGCCGCATAGGAAATATTCATGTTTCTACCCCTTGTATTAATTTTAAAAAGGGAGGTTAGGAAGGTTATCCTAATGGTGCTTTTAAAATCGCTAAATATTTTACTTTACAGCTGTGAGGTTAAGCAGAAGTGAAAAGCAGAGCTTTGAGCCCTTCATCCTTTGCAAGGCTAGAGGAAAGATGTTTAATCATTCTTTCGGTCCAAGTGTAATGTCCTGTGGTATCTTTTGACATGTTTCTTTGAGTCTTCGGTAGGCAAAACACCTGCTTGACATACTTTTGAATCTGGAAATCAGTAGATTGGGGTTGACTTCTGCTGGATGAGAGCCAGATCCCTGCAAAAGAAAGCCTGAGAAATAGCTGTTTGTGCAGGGGGCTTCCTGAAAACATTTTGTAATGAGCATAGGCAAGGGCTTTTTCTCCATCAAAACGACGCATTCACTTTGTGTTGAAGATTGACTGCTTATAAATTATACATTTTTCTTATCTGACGCTAATAATGAAATACTCATGTCTTCCATCCTCTATTTGAGAGGTATGTCTCGGGTCACAGATACAGGACAACATGGTCGTGCATGCAAACTCCTGAACTAAGGGAAGGAAACGTGAGTACAGAAGTAGAGATATTTACTGCAGTAAACCGAGGTAGATTATGTCGTCAGTGAAGAACCGTGAATGGAGGTGCTATCACCTGAGAATGGGGTCCTAGCAAAGTCTGAGAGTTCAGTACTTTTTATATAAATACACAGAGAGCCAGATCTGCTTCTGAGAGGGATGATGGTAATGTTATGGATCTGTCCTAGGCACTATAAAAGAGATGCATGATGATTATCAGGAGGCAATAGCTGGTATCCAAGAAAGGTTTTCAGCAGCTGACGACACTCCATTATTTTAAGAGATGGAAAAGTGGTGATTGAGAAGTATTTCGGCTTAATCAACAACAAAATGAGCTTTCACACACAAGCCACCTTAACGGGATTGCTGTGTTGTTTACAGGTGATTCAGTGGCTGAAGTGGAGAGAGAAAAAAAAAAAGCTTCTAGTTTTTGCCTGCATCATTATTAGTAAAACTGCTGTCTTAACACACAAAAAACCTGTTAGTGTTTTATTTGAAATAAATGGTTTTTCATTAAAAATTATCTCTTTAACTTCTCTTCATGCCCCTAGACTTGCTGGTGTTAATTGAGACATGCTGTGCATATGTACAGACCTACTGTGATGGTGTGTGTCAGTCCTTTCCGTATAGGTCTGTATGGGGAAAAAACTCATAGAATTGATTATTTTTTAATCTTACTGGCTATATTTGGCGTTGTACGGTTTTATGGCAACAAAGGTTTCCGTGTTTTACTGAAGGTTACTGCAATTTATTGAGAAGCAGTTGTCTTTGAACTTGAAAGTTTAGAAGAAATATTCCATTGCCCTGTAGAACAGAAACTTTGTCTATATGAAATTCTGTGGCCCTTTAATTTAAGGAAAGATTTAAAATAAATTACTGTTGAACCAGTGCAAAAAGACTTAATGGGAAAGGTGAGCAAATGGCAGAAGGTACAGAGTGTTAACTGCATATTCTGTTTCAGTTTTCCCATAAAAGGTTAATTATTTTTAATACAATTATTAAAACACAACAGGGGTTGGGAACAGAATAAAGAACAGGTCAAAGAACTCTTATATGAATTAGATACTTTGAGCTCAACAGGATCTGATGAATTTTACTCTAGAGCATTTCAGAACTAAAGGCAATGGCTGTGCTTAAAATTGGGTAAGATCCCAGAGAATTACAGAAGGCCCAAGATAAGCGTTATTTCCAAAGACAGATGGGATACAGAGGGTTTCAGGAAATATTAAGCAGGCAGCCTAATTACCAAACGCAAGGAAGATGCTGTAAATTAAGCGATCCATATGTATGTATGAGAACAAGCTGCTGATATGGTGGACTGTCAAGAACAAATCATGCTTCTTTGACTGCTCATAACATGCTTAAACAAAAAGGATGTGAGGTTAGGGTAAAGTAACAGATGTAATTGGTAAAGATTTGTATGTAGCCCTCTATAGCATTTGTAAAAGCAAGCAATAAGCACATGCTCTTAGTAAAATTGCTGTAAAATGTACCCACTTCATACAAGAGGCAGACACCCTCTCCCTGCCAAATAAAAATAAGTATCAGTATTTTGCTGTTGGAAGGCATTTATTCCTCTGGGTTTGGTACTGGTTACAATCATGTATTCTCCAGAGTACTGAATTTTGTAGTCATGGTGCCCAACTATACTTCTGTTCCTTTTTTAAGGTTTCATGGTATACAAAACCTGGTACCTCACTAGTTATGAGTAACTAAACGCAGCAACTAACTGCACGTGGTAGGACCTTTGTAAAGCCAAAAGCTTGTAAGTCCTATAGTAGAAATGTTCTGCCTTAAAACGTTTTCCTCGTTTTACTTTGCTTTTGTTGCCTGAAGATTCTTCAAAACAAATTAGGACAGACAAATTAATGACAAAACTGGCATAATACACGTCATAGAGTGGTTTTTTTTTGAGAAGCTTCCACACTCCTGGGGTTTAGCAGCACTGTCATTTGCAATCTGTAATTTTCCTGTTTTCTGCAGTGATAGAGGATTAAAGACCAATTAGGTTTCAATCTGAGCACTAATCCAAGCTTTGGACAGCTTTCCATTTTTTAGATTTATATCTGAATGTAAGCACAGTTCATTGTTCCAGCAAACTTTAAATTTTTTGTGCTGCGTTCTCCCAAAACAGATAAGACAATTGCCATACTTCTCATTTAAAAAATAAATGTTAAATAGCTCTTTATGACACATGGACCTACAACATTGTCTCAAGCTGAACCTTTACAATCAGAGGACTGTTTGTAAGAGATTTATGAGTAGCAAAGAAAACTCCTAAAAGCTGATTTTCAGCATGTTGGATTTATACTAGTTTTCTGAAGACTTGGTTCTCATTGTAATATTACATGTAATTGCGTCACTTTTTAACATGATATTATATAATCTCTTTTTGCAGCACAATGATGATGAGTAAGACAAGATGCCACTTATTTTTAATTGCTTTCGATCAAAACTTGTAGGCAGCCATGGAGTGGGTGGGGAGGTGCTCGCTGCCTTTCTCAAGCAGGCAACGCTGTTTGAAGCAATTACCTCAACTGCTTAGAGACATTCAAAGAAATCTTTCATATTTAAAGCGTTTTCTGTTAGACATGAGACATGAATATCTCCATGTGGACAAGAGATATTTCCTTTTTTTGACCTGCAAGGATATCACCAGTCTAGGGGCCTCAAGAGAACCTATGGTAGTGCATGTTCTAATGGTAAAAAGAGTTCTTTGAGACTTAACCATTCTAATTTTGGATAATGTTTATTATTGTTAGAGCCTGTAATTGTAGTGATTTAATTCTACTGTGCCTTGGAGCGTTACACCTTTAGGAAGGAGGCAAATTTGGACTGAAGTTCATGAAATAGTGGAGTTTTCTGCTTGCAGGAAGGAGTAGTTTGCAGGGACAGCTTGTTGCCTTGTAAGTCATAGCCTGATTTAAGAATTTTAACATCCAGCTGCTGTCATCCCAAGAGAAAACTCCCTTACCTGTCTCCTGAGCAGTTAGCAGGTTGCATGGAAAGTGTCTCAGAACACAATCATTGTAGCAGGAGTACCTCGATCTTCTCAAATGTGCCTGTAGGGTTGGTCTACCAGGATAAATTTCCTTCCCGTGAGGTTATGATTACAGCAGGGGCACCCCACCATATCTGGGCATCTGGAAACACAGGTTAGACACAACTATGCCACTCAGCTAACCCACCAGGTGCATTATTTCTTTTAGATGAATCTTTTTACTGTGTCTTCTTTATTATTTTTTTTTCCTTAAACAAGGGGAGCTTTATGCTTTCAGGAAGGACAAATATGTTACTACAAAATAGCTTTTCCAATATATACTAAGAAGATAATTTTAAAGAGTTATACGAGGCCCCCCACAAAATCTCCTAGCTGTTTATCTCTTCTAGTCTTCAGTCGTTTAGGACTCAGACAAAAATGTTTCTTTTTTTTAGCATTTTTGTGTGGTTCATTAATAAAATGAAGTTTTGGTAATTAGGCTATGATGGCAGAGACTAGATATGCATCAAGAAATCCCATTAATCTCTAAACATGTAAATGATCCTTTTAGTACTACTTTCATTCAGGAATAATAATATCAATTTAATAATATCACATAATAATTGCCAAGGTTCTTATCTCCTGTGTAAGGAAAGCAGAATATGGTGTGATTTTAATTATTATGCCATTTTACAGAAGAGAAAGCTGAAACACAAAGAAAAAAAATAAAGTCCCTGACCTTAATTTCTAATGACTAAATTCCCTTGACCGTTCTTAATCCAAGAAGCATTAGAATCAATAACCATTGGCCCCGTAATCAGCCCATCACACCATACACAGCACGCAATCCATAAACTGGTATTTGCATAGATTTGCCTATGAGCAAAGTAAGATTTATATTCAAAAGGTACTGGCAATATTAAAAAAAATTTTTTGCTTAAGATGTCTGACAACAGTAGAACTTCAGAAGACCAAGAGGAATTGCATCTTTTAGTGACATTGATGCCATGTTGTAAAATTGCATTAGATAATACTGAAATTAAAGGCAGAGTTTCCAAAGATGGTTTGGAACGTGGCTTCCATCATGCTTTGGTTTAGAGGCAGCGGCTGTTCTCAGCAGCTAACTTTGAGAAACCTGCTCTCCCTGGATTTTCTTACTGGCTGAGTTAGAGGGACGTAGCTAAAATTAAGAGCCATCAGAGCAGCTTCAACTAAAACCTGACTGTGAACCCTCTCCCAGAGGAACTCATCACGTCCTGTTGCTTTGAGAGGGAATGTAGGCTGGGAGAGCTAAGCTGGAGTTCGTGTTTCTGAATCCTTGTTTATGTGCAGAAGTTTATTGGATGTCATAAAGTATCCACATTACAGTGAATTTAATACAACCTTCTAAATTCCTGCTGTCATGCAGCCATGGAAGGCCTGAATTTCTGATTTTTGTGACCTTGTTTTGCCATTGGAGCAGCACAAAGTGACTCCGTAGCAGGCAAAACTGCAGACTGGGGAATCTTGCTCTTGGCATAAAGCTGGCAAAACGTCTTTATACTTTGCTATGGCAGTCCCATTATTCTGTCATTTTAGGAATAGGAAAGAAGAGTCAGAGATTGGGATGGAGAAATTGGGAAGGAGGATTGAAGCAGATGTTGTCAGAGATAAGGAGGAGATGGCAGATGTGAGACCTAAATTTGTATTGGTGGGAAGCCAGGGCACAACATGCTCCATCTGCTCCTGACAGCATGTGACCCAAGCAGCAGTGAGCTCCGTTATTAAGTGGAATTTACCCTCTAGGGCAGGAAAACCCCCTCTCAGTAGAGGAGAACAATTAAAGGGACAAGACTGGAAAAAAAAAAAGTTATGAATAAAGCAAGAATTGTCAGAGGTGGTTGATGAATCACTGACAGAGCACTGATGTGAAATGAACGAAATAAATGCAATTATTATAATTTCGTTAAGCAGAGATTTGCGGTGCGCGATGAAAATTCGGGTTATGATCCCTGACAACAGTAGCAGCATGCAGCAGACAGCTGAAAGCAGTGGCGATCGTGCTCCTAAGAGATGACCTTTCCTAGACAGAAACGGGGTTCTCACCAGTTTGTCAAAACCTGTCGGATGTATCTCTGTCTGTCTGTAGGAAGGTCTGCTGCAGGGGAGCGGTTTTGGTTTCAGTCTGCTTCCAGCAAGAGCTTCCTTGTTTTCTGTGTTCAGCAAAAAAATTCTAAAAGTAGATTGTCTTCTTGAACACTGTTCAGTTTCCTTCCTTCCAGGCTGCTCCCAATAGAACTAAACCAAGTTACATTTAAAACCTCTCCAGATTGCATTTTTCTTGTTTTTCCTGAAAGCCCAGACACCTACTGTCCATTGGTGGAGAGTGAGCCGAATTAAAGTCTGTTTATGAGAAACAGAAATGTATGCCATATTTTAGAAAATGTTGTGAATGTCCTAATATTTTGCATTGGAGGAGCTTGGCTGGCTGTAATGCCTCACAGAAATGTGCACTTCATTGCCTTCGAAACCAGACTGCCTCATCGGAATAAAAGAAAAGTTTATGACGAGAATGCAAAATGCTTCTGCCTATCCCGATATTTAGCTCAAGAAAGACACAGAACAGTGGAAGAAACATAACAAAAACTTGTCCTCCCTTTTAGTGGCAGAAAAATGAAAATTTTTTTTAATTATTGCTAGAGTATTAAAGAGTTTACAGGAGTATAGAGGAAAAAATAATAATAATAAAAGCAAGTAAGAAATACGTGTTTATAAAGTGGAAGCATCTGTAAAAGCAGCTGCTAAGTGATGAAAGCAAGAGGTAAAAGGCAGACAAAAGAATTATTGTTTCAGAAAGAGAACTCGAAGACTCAATTAATTTTATTTCTGGTTATTGCCATGGACACAGCTCCTGATCGAAACCTGAAATTTCACCTCTGCCCTGTGATAAATGCAATTAATTCCTTCAAGTTGTGCTGAATGATAAAGCTTCTGGATGGTAATTAGCAGCAAGTCCTGAAATAAATTCTAATCTAACATGTTGCAATCGTTCACTTTAATTGATTGCGTTATTGATAGCGTAAACATAATTTCCTCTGCTTTATAACAGGAAATGTAATCATTGAAAAAATAGTCCAGTAGAACTGGCGTGCCAGTGCCTTTTAGTCCGTTGCTGTGAGCATGGTGGTGGTGATGATCTAGTTGTAGCTCAATGAAAACATGAATGTTCTTGTGATTGTATGTTCCTTTCAGCTTCAATTTTGTGATCTTTTGGCTGTTACCAGTCTTCTCTACAGGAAAGTGGCAACTTCCTGAAAAATTCTTGATTAAGGTGGAAAAGGGATATAAGATTCAGAAAATCTATATTTTTAATATGGCTTTGATCTTCTTGAGGTTCTCTTTTCGTTTGGAGCATCGATCTTAAGAGAACAGTAATCTTTGCCTGGGTCCAACAGGAAACCCTGATGTCTGAAAGGAGGCTGGGTAGGAGGTAACCGTTTAAATCAGGATTTTATTTCATGTCAAAGAAAAGCTGCAGTTTGTTACTGTTATTGCATAGGCAAGTTACTCTTCTACTGTAATACAGGGATCTGGAGTTACTCCTGCCCGTATCTTCACATTCTCTCTGAAAGCCCAGATGCAGGTGGGATCTGGAAATGTAGGTGATCCTTGATGGAAGAGCTCTATTCAGTCAGCAATCTCAGAATGTGCCACTGCTGCGAGGAATCCCCATCCCACTGAGTCGTAGGTATTTCATGGTGGCCATGTGCTTTTGGAGTGGGAGACCTGACTTCTGCTCCTATTTGAATTTTAAGAATTGCAACTTGCATCTCCCAAGAAATTTTTTGACCATCTGGGATCTAAATTAATTTGTTGATGCAAGTATTTTTTTTTCCCTTCTATTGAAACTTTGAACGTCATTTCTAAAATTGGGCTTTCACTGGGTCACTGCCATTTTTCAGTCATTCTAGACTTACAGGGATTAGCTAGTAATTGAAGCTGGAGACCCATAACCAGAGGGTAAACTCACCAGACTGTGCATGTATATCTTATTCTATACAGTAATTGGTAAATGTTTTATCAGATTTGCCTGGTGGCCTAGGTTGAAGGGAGGAGTGGAACTTTTGACATAATTTTTTATTTTCATCTACAGCAATTTCATACTTAGTATTTTAATTAAAAAAAAACCAAACACTTGAACATTTGCTTTTACTACAGTCTTTTTCTGTGCTGAGATTCTCTGTAAACGAAGATACAAAAATTTGACTAAAACAAGCATGAACATGACTGAATAATAGGTTATTAAATCTGCGGGAAGACAATAGGTATTTAAATTAAGGAGACATCAAAAATCTGCATATAAAAATGTTTTGTGTAAGGACTACAACATCTAACAAGATGAGACAAGCAAGAACCCATCACCAGAGGTAGGCTCTAATTGGAGTGGCACGGTAAGGAAGACAAAGAAAACTGACTTTTCAACCTCAGTTGTTTTTCTGGGCGGGAATGAAATTTGCCAAGAAACCTAGGAGAAATCTCATTCCACTGTTTACTCCCGTATCATCAAGGTAACAGAACAAAACGTGTGAAAAGAAAAAAGCATCAAAGAAATTATGTTAAAAGAAATAGCAGCCTGGGATAGATGGAAATGCTCCCTCTGAGTCAAATCAAGCCTTAGAGTAGAATACGTGTTATCTTCATTAGCAACTATTCTGCATCCTATTTAACAAGTATTTCTGTGAGTGACAGAACGCATGACGCTTGATTTTTCTTCAGAGCCATCTGTCATGTGGAATCTCTAATAACAGTTGAAACATTTCTTCAGTGGGAGTATTAATCTGTCTCTCCTTGGTTGTTTCATGCCACCTCTTCTGACAAACCTGGGTACATGTTTGGTACTTCTGCCTCGGCATTCAACTAGTGTTGTCCTTGGCTCCTAAGCATGGAAGAGAAGTTTGGCGTTTGGAGAATAACAGGGCAGAGAATCATGGATAATGGGAATTTATAATTGTGTTTCCTGAGGAAGGAGGGAATCCTGAGCTGGGCTTGGAGGAGGAACCTTGCTTCTGTAATAGGTTCATGGTGTTTTCTGGAAATACTGCATTTGTGAGCAATCAATAAGTCATGCTAAATGACTGAGCCACGTTCAGGATGCCCAGTTTGATCCCAACTAGCTGGCCCCATCTCTGTGCGCGTTGCAGCACGCAGTCGCTCATTAGTAACAAGCGCTTGCGCTCATAGAGACTGTGATGTTAGACGACTGTACGTCTTCTTTTCACAGATTTTCAGCCTTTACCCAGCAAGTACCCCTGCCGAGTGCCTGATTTGGTCGTGTCACACAGCAATGTAATTCCATTAGCTCAGCTGCGATGGTGTTAATCCTCATTTACATGAGCATCAGCGACAGGAGAAGAAAGCCCTCTGTATCTCATCTGAAAAATGTAATTACTCCACGCATACAGAGGTTGATCAGATCCTTCTGGAGTTGAGGAAAAGCCTCCTACTGATTTCAGTAGGCTTTGGGCCCTTATTAGAGACGTCTATTTCATTCCGAGGTACAAATAAATAGCCCTAACAGCAGTGATCAAGCAATGCTGGTCCTGTTTAGAAGATGAATTAGCTGGTGAAGAGAAATGAAAGCTTATATGAGAGGTACTGTAATCTAAAGGATAAACCATTGTTTTCTTAACAGCGGTAGTTATTTCAGTAGACTGCACTTTTATCACTGAATAACAAACCCTATTTAAATCTGTTTGAGGCTGGCTGTCACTAAAATACTTGTAATGCTTTGAGCAGGTGAAAAAACATTGTCATTAAGGTCAGGGATCAGAGCGTTCTCTTTGGTGGGGAAATCTCCATCATGTGAATATGTCTCCATTATGATAAAATAAGGAAGTACAGTACAAGGAGGTCATTGACTGTAAGAAGCAATTTTCCAGCTCTTATGGCTTCTGATACTCTACGGTGTAATTCACAAACAAAAGCATAAATCAACAGCAACCTTTTCCAGCAGGTTAGCGGAGAATGGGGAGAGATGAAGCCACATAACAGCGGATATTCAATTGCCGTGACCAATTTCCTGTAATCATTCTTAAAAGAAAGCAGAACATTTTCCTTATAATTACGAAGGTATTTGGTAAAATCCTGCATATTTTAGAAGTGTTTCAGAGCATCCAATATAATAAGTCTTTCTGCTGTAAAAAAATACGAACAAGCAAACAAACAAATGCAAGCATTCATATATATTCCCCTGCCATGCTAGTGAATTTTCCTATTACATGCATGACTGGTCCCCATTCTGGCACTTACTTTATCACAACATTTACAAAGGCTTCTAGGCCACGAACAGGTAGCTTCAAGAAAAGTATGTGGAAGCTGCCGTGTCGCATAAATACGATCCATTTTCTTTCATTTCTTGATGGTATATGCCCAGCTATAACATTTCTGCGGACTCAGCTATTGGGAGCACTTATAAATCGTATGGGTTTATCTTTCCTCAGCGTAAAAATGATCTCAATATTTCGATGCTTTTTCAGTGAGCCAGTTCTGCTTGCAGCAGCGCTCACAGGCATGCATCATTTACAATTAGGCTGAGTTTAACCGTCGAACCACGACCCCCTGAATTTCCGTTTCACTTTGAAAAATTGTTAGCTTATTTCGGGGTTTTTGAACGAGTTGGAACTAAGCAGGATGCCGGTGGTCTGAGGTGCTGGCACAGCTTCCTTCCCTGCTGCCGTCCCCCTTGCATATCTCCCGGCTTGTGGGCTGTGCGTACTTTTGTAACGACACCTTTAGTGGCTGATTTGCTGAAATTTAGAGTGAGGGCAAACACCGTAAGCATTAAGGGGTTTGAATAGTTAATAAATTACGAGGAAAAAAAATGTATCCTGAGGACATGAGCCTGAGATCAGGATTTCCAGTTGCTACTCGATACTGCCATGCCAGTGGAGGGAGGTTACTGGTTCAGGGTTGAACTATTCTGGCAAGGTTACGCTTTCATCATGAGGTGGAAAGGTGAAGTATCGTTCTACCGTAGTGATTCGGTGGCTAAAGTTGGAACGAGCTTGTTATTCTGAACTTGATGTTTTGGGGATTTACGTTTTTAATAGTTGCTTCTGTTTGTCATTCCCATCTGTGCCCAACTTCCATAGAAACCGTTTCGTCTCCCCTCCTATGTGCAGCTAGCTTACAAAAGGTAGGTATTTTCAGAGCGGTCCAGATTTCCGAGCGGCCTTGCTGTTTCTTTTTTTATTATATAGTGTCTTCACTTGGTTATATTTAGAAAATGGGTCTTCCCTACAATCTTAGTCTATGGTTTGCTACTTTTAAGTAATGCTGAGGAGAACTAAGATTTGAAACAAAGGCTTTATTTCTCCTTAAAATACAGCCAATTGCTTGAAGTCTGTCATTTGGCAACATACTGCTGCTAATGTGAGTGATGAGATTTGTTCTGTTTTGGTGGATCTTCCCAGATAATTAAGGATTTTTTAATTTATTTTTTCTGAGTGCAATGTGTGTATATCTACATGTCAATTTATCATTAATAAATAAACCTTGCTGTAAAAATATCAGAAATAGAAATTGCCATTTTAGATGCTATCAGTGGAGGAGAAATTAAAATAGAAAATAGATTATAGGATGTAAGTATAATAGAAATAGAATCATAGAAAAAAAAAACTTCTCCTGTACTTTGAAATGAAACAACGCGATTTTTCCATTCGATTTAAAGAACGTACCCTGTGAGTAGGGACATTCAAGATGAATTTTACCTTTAGCCGGTACAGTAATTTATTTTTAACTGCATATTTAATTCTGTTAATTTGTGCAACGCCAGCATTGGAGACAGCCATGGGAAACTTGTTCATGTGAAAAGCCAGTTTGCAAGGAAAACAACTGGTGTTAAGTCAGTGTTTCAGTATGGGGATTGTAAACAAATTCCAGCTTTATGGAGTGGGATTGTTGCCCAGCAGTATTGGGGCTTCAGGCAGGGCAAGGTGATCCATCCCCATGGAGTTAACAGTACATCCAAGGAAGGTATGTTAACCTCTCTTAGCACTAGTTGTTAAAGAAGAATATTTAACGTTTTAGAGAAAAAGCAACAAGATAATCTGGAGCGATTAGCGTATGCCAGTTAGTGAGTGCCAACGGCACTTCAGTCCTGCTGCACTCCTCCTGACACAGGAAAGGGATGAGGGCAGGGGATCCGTGTTCTGCCCGTCTGTGCCAGTGCTGCTTTCCTTCTACGTGTTCTCTTAATGTTTGGCTCATCCCACGTAGCGCTCGCATTTTCTCCATCTGCTTAAATCATCATTCAAATTACAATTAACTTCAAAATTAAGTATCGTGCACACCAAGTGATGTAGCGAAGCAGGAGCAAGCTTTGCCATACTGTGTCCTCACAGCACTTCCAATTATAAATAGTTGTACTCAAGGAAGGAAGCTAAAAAGCAGTAAAAGTTTCCTTCACATTCCATAATTTTACTTTCTCCTGAAACTAAGATATTCTCTATTTGCTGGGTAGAGCTTTGAGAAAGACCTTCTTCATTCTCTGTAAGAGACTGAGTTGGATGTATCCATAACAGATCCCTTTTCAAAATCTTTGTTTCTCTTTCAGAACCATTTTTAAAATGAGGAGACTTTATCTTTTTTTTTTTTTTTTTGGTATAGCTATATTGGGAAAACAATTCAGAATATTTCACCTGTGAAATTAAAATGCAGGAAATAACTAACAGCAGCAAAATACTGTGAGCAATGTTGTTGTTTGACTAGGGTAAGAAAATGGCAGCAAATTCTCATACACACCTGTTTGTTTGTTATTTGTGATGTACTTTTGTAAGAGAGGGGTTGTAAACCAGAACCTTTTGGAGAATAGACAATAATTTTTCCCTAAATGAAACTTAAGCTTCATCATCTCTGTAATCTCTGGATAAAAGCTTTCTAAATAATGGGTGATGAAACAGAAAACCAGCAAACATTAACAGGCAAAATAAATGGTGATGATACCTAACAGTTTTTTTTTCTTGCAAATACATTGATTGTAAGTGTAATTATAGAAATAATTTTTATTTTAGATACGTTTTATCTTATGTCTTATGTCTTTGCATTTTAAGCGTGTTTTCTTATGGTATACACACCTTCTTAAAACTGCCTTTTACATCTTTTTTTTTTTTCATGAAATCATTTCCCTGCTTTATAAAGTGGTGACAAAACTGGGTGCTGATATTAAAATGCCCCTGGGTGTCTGCCAGAGCTCCACACCTAATCAGCGCCTTCGTTGTGGGTCAAAGTAAGGTTCACCTTACCAATGTACAAGTTATATTTCCTAAATAGTTTTGAAATTGTATTTCTTCGTGTGTAAACAGAAGGACATTGCCAGCAGGACCCCTGTTTTCAGACGAGAATCCCTTTTTAATAAATTATCTCAAGTCTGCATAGCAATGAGGCCATTTGTATGGAAATAGATGCGCTACTATTCTTTCGCTGGCTCTCCAGCAATTCATGAACTGCGTTTCACATTATGAAAAGCGCTTCATGAATCAGATGAAAAGCAAAACTGAGACACTGGTAATTTCCAACTTCCTTTGATAAATACTACTCCAAACACAGAGGTGGTGAAAGAGGCCAAGAGGTGTAAGACAGAGGAGGTGCAAGCGGTAATAACGTCAAGGGAATCGAATACTGTTTGCAGATAACGGTCTCATCTTCCTAAGGTGATAAATACAGAAGAACAGCAGAGATTTATCAAAGGGTAAACAATGAGCTCAAACAAAGGTGTTTATTTTCATGGCGCGAGTTGCCTTTTACTGTCGGATGATGACTCTTATCAATTAAAATCAATGGTGTCTCCAGTACATTAGCAGAGCAGGTACTTCTTCAGCTGAGAAGGCTCCTGGTTCTGATGTCCTTAGAGAATGAAGATAGGCAACATGCTGATTCATAAAAGGATGGTTGACTTAGATTTTTCTTTTCAAGCATCTCCTAGCATCTTTCTGAGCAAATGCAAGTAAGTTCAGGCAGAAGTAGCAAGTATTTCGCGTGTGATATCTCCAGTGAATAGCAATAATTGCAACCAAGTCATGGTAGGATTTTAGCTTGCATTAATTCATTTTGAGCTTCAGCGGGTAGTGAGTGAAGGCTGGAATTTGGGTAGGGATGCCCTAGAGTGATAAATCTGTAAATTGGTGGTTCGAAACTAATTTCTAATAAAGGAGCTACTGACCTCCTAGGAATTTGTGACGCTGTACCCTCACCTTCCAGTTATTGAACATCGTAACTAATTTTAGTGCTTTTTTCCATCACAAACTGAAAATTATTAGTCGTATGCAACATGTCATATGGCAAAAGAGTGCTGTTAAGTTTCTGTATATGAATACACACCTTTCTGTGTTTGTGACAGCTTTTGTTCAATTTCACAATATTCCTTTTGATTCTTGAAACCACTATTCTTTGAGTCTTGTATATTTAAAATTTTCATTGTGATTGGAAGAAACACATTTGGAGAGAAAATCTGTGAGAATATATAAAAAAATAAGTATGAAGAATACATTTTAAATCTCAACACTAAAGGAGAAGGGATTTTTTTTTTTTTTTCTTTCCTTCTGGGGCCTGAATTACAACACATTATAAGTCAGGTTGGTATTGGAAGATCTTCCAGAAATTTTCTTATTTTTAGGTGAGTGAGGATTGGGGAGGAGAAAATGGTAAATTTAAAATAAGGGTGGGTGGATATTTATTGATTTTTATTAGTGATATTACTAATTTGTATTAGCCAATCCAACTTTTTTTTTTTAACTCATTTAGCTGACTGCGGTTTAATGAAAATTTACCATAACCTAGGAGACTTTCGGTTCTGCTACCCTTTGTAATTAAGGACACTTGATGATATAGAAAGGATTTGGGGTCATTCTGTTTCTTGGGTAGGAAGTTAGGTTTTGGAACTGCTGGTGGTTGTGTTTCTCCTCTTCCCTTTTCCATAAATGAAGAACACTGCTTAGGATATTCTATATTTTCCTTGACCAGTGAAGGAGCTTCTTGAACTTTCACACCAAATATTCTAGGAAAACAAAGTGAGGAGCTAGGGAGAGGGGCAAAAAGAAGAGGGAAAGGTATTCTGGTCCTTCACCAGTAAAAACGAGCACTGCGTTTATCCCCTGGAGCTGCCTGGCTCCAGGGAGGAGAAGGCATGCTACTTGTTTCTTCACGGGACTTGTTTGTACACAGAGATCTGTCAGAGGTACTCATCTTGAGCTTTGTCCACTTGGTTATTATTGCATCAGGGTGAAAAATTGGACACTGATTTTCCTTCTAAAATGAAAAAAGGAAAGACAAGAAAAGAAATGGAATAAAAGTGGAGATTTTTCTTAGTATGTCAATTCCGTCTTTTCTTGATGTCTCCCATTTCTCCCCTAGAAAATGCAGTTTGGAATGGAGCGCATAAAAAAGATGCTTTAAAGAGCCTTCATGAGTTGGCAGCGCGTTTATTTATACACATTCCACCCTGACTCATTACATATCATCATGAGGCTCCTCAGGCAACGCATAAAAAGAAGAGCAGGCATAAATCAAACTAGATGCAACTCTTCCCTTTCTTCACTGATTTTCAGATTCCACCCTTCACCCCCCAGTAACACATGGAGAGAAGATTTTTATTTTTTTTTCCCTTATTACTCACAGAGGGAATATAATTCCTTATATTATCATGACTCTTTTTATCCAGTAAATAGTAATAATAATCCTCATTGCGTATGTAATTTAAAGCAGGATATAATTCTGTGGAGATACAAGCACGTTATTTTTGCCATTGTTCATCTGATCTCTTGAGAATTTTTCTTTCTAGTGAGTAGTTAATATTAACTTTTCTATCAACTTCTAAGATAAGAAGTTTCTACTGAACAATTCTTAAGTGCTTTATCCCTCTAATTTTCAGTCTATATATGGGGAATAAAACCCAAGTCTTCAAAGTGTTGTGACCTAAATGTATCTTTTTTTCCTTTTCTATGGTGACAGTAAATCCAAGATAAATTAATTTTGAATTTTCTATTGAAATCAGAATTGAATTCAAAGTTTTCTGTGCCAGTGGTGTTTGTTTTTTTTCAACCTGTGTCTTAAGTAATTTTTACAAATTCCCTGTGGGTGGTTTTCTTTCAGCCTCATTTTAGGCTAGTCTCCTGAAACAATCTGTCTAGACTCTTTTATGTTTATTGAAGTGAGAAAGGTTTCCCTGGAGAATGATGCATGGTACCTAAGTGGGGGTTCCGCACTGAATTTATCTTCAGAGAAACAGGACTGTATGCCTTGTCAATACAAGAACATGGCTCAATTCCCTTTTGGAAATAGATTACTACTTTTTTTCTCTTTTTTTTGGGTCCTTTTGTGTTGCGATTGTTTGGTCTTGTGTTTGTTTTTCTAATAGAGATGCTGATCTTCTGGATATTCAAAATATATTGTAGAAGGGCTCTGCCAGTGCAAGCCAAGAAGTTAGTGACTCCCCCAAGATCAGTGTAGTTCACCTTATATCTGACAGTATGCTGAGATAAGGGCTGAGAAAGCGAGGGTAGAGTGTGCCTGGGCAAAATTTGACAAACAAAGCAGGTTTTTTTTAAGCAACAAAGTAAATAGAGGGGATATGAGAGAGAAATTTTTACTGGGGGCGTAAAAGTGAACTCCAGACTTGATAGACCACTAAGCAAGCTGCTGATTCTGGGCTTTGTCCAAGACATATTGAAGTTAATTTCTTTTTTTTCTCTTTCCCTTTTTTTTTTTTTTTTGGGGGGTAATGCTGATCAGATTCAATATGGAAGAAAGTAAAGATTTAATGACATGGGAAAATGACAGCCAGGGCTGAGGGGAGGTAAGGTCCTCCCTCAAAATTGCTGACTTAAAAGCTGGGCGCATATCAGTTAAGATTCAGTTTTATCATTCAAAAATAATTACATGACAAGAGAGGAAGGGGCAGCAGTGATAAGAAATCTGCCTTCCCACAAACCAATTTTTTGATAAAAGAAAGATTTTGGTTTTTTTTCCTGAATAGATGTTTCTCGGGACTTGTCTTTAGGACATGTTTGTTCAACAGCTTAAAGCTTATGCCAGAATGTTGCCAGCATCAATTTTAGATGTCAGTGGAGGTGAGAATTGAATCTCGCTGTCGTTCAGTTTGGTAGAGACCATCCAAAATTGTAATTATTAATTAACACTCTTTTCAACCCAAAGGATCCTCAGCCCTTACAGATTAAGAGGAATTTTTCTCTTGTTGCCAAAGAACACTACAAGAAGAGTTCCTTTTTGCACTGTTTTCTGGTGGTACTTAGTGATTTAGTTAGTTCAATTCTAAATGGCTAATGCTGTTCTTAATACTAAATGTCTTCCAGTTTTTCTTTCATTTTCTTAAAAGGTAAAAATAGCTAAGCATTTCTTTCCAAATGGAGTGCAGCATTTATTTAAACTCTTTGGGTCAAAAATTATTATTTTTATATATATAACAATCTGTACATTGCTACATCTAGCACTTTTGAGTAAAGTCAGGATGTATAAATTACCACTCCAGCAATTTAAAATGTTACAGCAGGATATAAAATAGTAGCAGATGATCAAAACCTGTAATTGTTAGGATTTTCATCTTCTAACCAGTAAAAAAATCCCCTGCTTAGGTAATCATAAAAAGATATTTTGTTTTAAAGTTTTATGCAATCCAGTCCCCTCTCCTTTCATTTTTTTTCCTTTCCTGATAGCATGATTTTCAAAAGATTTGTGTTGTAAACGAAGTTGGAATAACAGATACTATCACCTGTTTGGGTTGTCCTGCACTGCTAGATAACCAAAGCAATTTTGGAGGAGGGTTCAAAAATCAGGATTTTTGCTTTTGATCCCGACTTTCCTCGCTATAAAGATAGATTGCTGCTTTTTGTGGCTCTGTAATACACTGACTGTCTCTTTGGTGTCTTCCTTGAAAGAATAAATGCAGTCCAAATGGAATTACTGCCAGGAGGGAGAGTGCTTCTCTTGACAGCTTCTTATGCAGTCAGCTGGAGGAAAGATGCTGATCTTGATGCTAATTCAGCTCACAGAGGTTCAGTGAGCTACGACTGAGTTTCAAGGCCCACGTGACTTTTCAGGGAATAAAGACCAAAGGAATAGATTTCTGCATCTAAACTTAGTGAGTCGAAGCTTGTACAGGAAGCCTTGCATAAGAATTAGTTGCTTAACAATTCCAGTTTGATTTCCAGGCTGTCCCCTGGTTCAGGTCGCCCTTCTTGGCCTTGCGCCATCTCATTTTTCAACACTGCTCCCTCAGCTGAACAGGGTGGAGCTGAGTCTATAATAAATCTGTAAATTGAAATAATATCCTTAAATTGTTATATTAGAAAGCACATTTTAAATTCCATCTTATGATTATACGTGTAGATAAATATGACTTAAAACTGTAGTGTTCTTCAATTAGGATTTGTTCTGAAGGTATTTTCTGTGCCCAGTGCGTTACAAGGCATTGTCCTCCTATGTCAACCAGCATGCTTCAAAGAACAATAATTTAGAGCTGGGTTTATTAATTATCACCTCATATAAGCCTGCCAGAGGTGATTTCTGGAACCAAGTATCAACGTGTTGATGCTTAAACACATTTCTGCTTTACCGGTGGCATGATGAAATTTGGCTATCTTTACATGTGGAAGGCAGCAATATCCAAGCAAGAAAGTGTGGATCTAAATGGAGGAATTCCAGCGTAATCTCTTGCTTTCCTGTTTTATTTGCATGTTTCTCTGGGGCCACAGCAGATGAGAAAATGGGGCAATAACAGAATTTCCCAGTGTTGCTGTTCCGCTTCAAACCTGGGAATATTTACAATTGCGTTGCACTTGCCTTAAACCCAGCGGAGCACCTTAGAGACAGTGACTGCTATTGAGCGTGGTGCTATGCCACCGTCTCCTTCCCTAGATGATACAAAGCCTACAGGAAGGGAGCGAATCCAGCCAGGGAGAGCCTTGGGAAATAAATGCTGACTTCACATACTGATTTTTACGTGTTCAATGTCTTTAGGTCCTTCTAGCAAGGACATAGTACATTCTCATGCTTTTGTTGCTAGAAGAAATAGTAATAAAGAGACATCATAAAGAAGCAGACCTATCTAGATGGGCATTCACACTGGTTTTGCTGGAGGAGGCTTTCTAGGAACCCCGTTATGTTTACTGGAGAAATCTATCACAGCTTCCAGTTCTTACCTTATGTTAGCTCAGGTCCCACCAGTTTTACTTGTCTTCTCTGTTGTTTACTGTGTTGCTCTCTGCCGTGCTTTTTGGAAGATCTGTGAGGTCTTAACCATAAAGTATATAGTACATCTTTCCTTATCCATAACGGATATTTCATCGCAAAAATGCTATTTCTGGAGATCAGCATTTGTATGAAGAATAATTAGATTACTTTTATAAGGTAAAGTCAGATCCTGTTAATCTTGTTCATCTTACGTTTAATGAACTTTCAGCTGCAATATGTGGGTGAACTTACACTATTTGTGTTGAAGTGATAAAGAATAGTATAGCAGTTACTAGACAAATTATTTGCGTTGTATGTGTTGTTCTCTACCAAACATCTAACACAAGACTATTGTCATAATTCTACCCTTTTCTCAATATGATTTATATGATATGAAATGCTCTTAACTTCAGGAGATCAAATGCTTCATTTCAGCAGTTCAAACTGAACAACATATAAATCTGTATCTGTAATTTGCTTCGTACTAGCACTGTACAAAGTTTTCACCTTTCAGTGCTCTAAATTTTCATGCCCCATCATGGAAAGAAGTTATTTAGCTGGCATAAAATACAGTATTTTTTTTTTTCTGTTGTCTCGGCGTTATCTTTGAAGAAAACTGCTCCTTACAGATGCTTATGTCTCATCTTGCCATAAATGCTGCCATTAACTAAGCCATGTAACAGAACAACTAGCCACAGCCACAGTTGCTTTTGGTTTGGTGCAAGGAAGGGGAGGATCCTCCAAACATTTGGTGTTTCTTTAGAGCCGTTTCTCAACAGTGAGTGTTGCCCACCAGATGTGCAACAAAATTCCATAGCTAACAGTGCTGATCCTTTGAAATGTTAAGAGATGGTAGAGCTGACAAGATTTTGTTTGCTAATGTTACAGATAGAGGAGAAAATTGTGCGTGAATGTGTGAAGAAAATGGAGGTTTAATTACACTTGGTTTTATGGCTGTTGAAGTTGAGCTTTTAGAAACAGCCTTTCGTTGCTCCAGGTCATAGTGCCCAGAAATGATTTACTGTTTACTTTCCATCAGTAACTGCTGCACAGCTGACTGGAAGTGAAAAATTGAGTTTTTATTAATGTGGGTTCAAATTTCAAAGAGCTGTATTTCAAGCATGAGCATATCCATCATTTAAAAATTCCTCTTTAAAACTGTCCTTGGGAAATTGTATCTGTGTATGAAAATAACGTTTGCAGAAAATGAATTATGTTTGAGTTGCATCACATGATAACAAATCTCTAATTTTCTCAAAATTCATACTTTGGAGAATTTCTGAGAGGTAATCATGTGGGTTGGGACCTCTTGATCCAACATCTCTTGATGCTGGACTGGAATAATCTAGTCTTAAAAGCATGTTATTAAGATTAACTGTTCCTTAACTTTATTGTCTTCTAAAAGTTTCTCATTCAAATAGCAGAAACAACATTATATGAATAAAACCCTTGTCAAGAAGTCATTGATAAATACGTGAATAGCTTCAATTACATAAATGTTGAAAAATAGTACTAATCTAAGTTATTAGCCAATAATAAAAAATAACAAACATCGATGTAATCGAATTATCAGCTAAATCTTTGTTTATCCATACTTGTAATAAAGAAGTGGATAAGAAATAACAAGTGATTAAAAAAGCCCAGAGAGGCATCTAGGGAAACTAGAAACAAATGTTCCAGGAGCTTTTACTAGGACAGACCCCCAGTGCAACAAGATGTTTTTTTCTTTAATTGAATTCCTCTTCCAATCTGGTTGGTGTTTTGAACTGCTATTTAAAAGACTTGTCTCCAGGGAAACGAGATCTATGTGGGACTGAGAGACTCTGACCGACAAATTAAAGTGTGGCTGTAATCAGAAAAAGTGACTCTGGAAAAATGACATAGTGGGCTTCCGTATTTTTCTTTCTCTGGGACTTCCAGATCAAATTGGCTCAGCTAACAAGTCAATCAGGGATTTTTCTAATTGCCAGTTCCAGCTCAGCGTGGGAACAGAAGAATCAAGCTGCAGAATTTCTCTTTCTTCGTGCACTGCCGGCCGTCAGACCCGAGATGGTGTTGCTACCTGTGATGGGCAAGGCTCAGTTTCCCTGCTTTTTAAACTGGGAGATGATACCTCCTTATTTGTGGGCCCTGTATAGTTTATTCCGGTCTTTATCTACCATCCCTGACCGCTCCTGGCCCTCGATTAGAATAGCACATTGTTTTCACCTTCTGGTACTAGAAGTTTGTGAAAGTTTCAAACTTAGAACAGGTCAAGTACGTAACGTCTTTCTTGACAGATAGCTTAGCTACTTGCTTTTAAATAGCTTTTTTCACCATTTGCTGCTTTTTCACCGCGTTTTCTTACTTTCCTGTTATAAAGGCGGAGGGTGACTAGAAGTGGAGCAGACAATAAGGTGTGGAGAGCAGGAATCTGCTGAGAAATCTGTGCAAGTTGTTGACTAGAAGGTACAGAAATGTCATCTGAGAATAAGCACTGTCAAGGAGCTGGCTTAGTTAAGCCAGGAAGAAAATTTGCTTAGAATGGGTTTGGAGATGAAGTTTCTGACAGATGCAGAGGAGGGCCAAGCTCGCAGGTTAGCAGAGCGGCTTGTGGCTTAAGGTCAACGACTACAGGAGAATAATGTGTTAGGGTAAAGGCTCTTCCTCCTAACACCTCCAGGACCAGGTGGTAGCCAGGAGGCTCCCTCTGCCTCCTTCCATGCTTCCTTCCAGCCCCAAACCCCACCCTTGGAGCAGGGGGAGGGCTGTCCAGGCAGGGCTTGTGGTTGGGAAAGCCAAATGCTTCTGCAGCAAATGCAAAGTGCTTGCAATGGAGCTTACCTGGGAGAAATGGGCAGTGTTAGAGGAATGTTTCTCCTATGTCTATGCACATACTTAGGAGTTCACCTTTGAGACTGTCACTTACTTTTTTCAGGAGAACTGTTGACAGCGTTTCAAAATGGGATAAAATTCTGGATGGGGTTGTTGCTCGATAAGCAATGCTACAAAAGAGTGATTTGTTTGTCCATGCTCTCTCTCTCTATCTTGCAGTTTTCCCTTTGAGAGAACTGTTTATGCAGGACAGGAATTCATTTTGATAGTTTTAATTCCCTTTGTATTTGAAAGTATCAGTGCTTTTTATAAAAAGAAATGTTTAGACCTTTGATTTGGATGGGAATGGCATGAGATTAGTGAAGGTCAGGTAGGAGGGTGTTTCCCTGGCTTGGATCAGTTGATTGAAATTGGCGCTGTGTCCTGGTCAGGTGAACTTCACCTTTATGGTTAGGGAGTTGCCTGACCTTTACTTGTAGAGCTCTACTGGATAGCTGATCCAGACTGAGCTCAGCTCAACAAGTGCACTGGACCAGAGGATCAAGATACTCAATTAATATTAAACTAGTCTTGATTTTTCCACAGAGGCAAATGAACGATGTGTTGGGAGGCTCACCCCTCTGTGTTGTGAGCAGATCCAAGTAGCTCTGTGCACTACCTGGGTTCTCTCCCTCCTGGTGCAGAGTGGGAATGGTTGATACTGTCCACTGAGTGCCTGTGTAGCGACGGTTGTCTTCTGGAAAATATAATATGAATTTAACACGAGCAGTCTTTTTTTTTTTTCAATGCTTGAGTTGGGTGAAACTTAATTGTACTTAACCATTTCAAGCCAGAAAGCATATATTTTAATAAAATCCAATAGTCTGTCTTTGTTCTATTGAAATCACAAGTGTTATGGTAATGATAGCTATCTTGTTGCTTTTTAAAATTCATTTTGTAATCTATTAACATAAACCCACTTTTTGTACTATTTCTCAATTAACCGTTGTCAGACATTGTATATTTTACATTTCTTTACGTAGGCCTATCATTGTTCCAAAATGGCCCTCTCTGCAGATGAGTGTTGCACTAAAATTTCCTCTAATTATGACTTTTGACATCAGTACTTTATTGAATTAGTGGTTTCCAATTTAATTATACTTGCTTCATTGTCTAGGTCACCTTTTAAACAAATTCATATCAGTATAAAATTGCTGGTATTACTGAATTGCATTGTGATGGTTCTATTCACATGAAGATAATTTCTCTTTTTAGCTCAAATTTGGGAAAGCCAAATGAACATTAATTTAAGATAGTTTAGAAATTTATTATTAGTGGTAGTAAAAAATGGATATAAATATTTGCTTGTTTAGTTTTCAAAAACATATGGGAGACAGTATTCCAAGTAATCCTTAGTTTAATTACTATTCATTCCAGAAAGTGAAAAGGTGAAGTCATATCCTTTTTAATTTTTTGTTGTTGTTGGTTGTTTGGTTTTTTTATTTCTGAGAGATAAAATATACATGAGGGTTTCACAGAAACAAGCAAAAATACTGGTCTCTGAAGAGGATAAGGTGTTGAGCACTTATATATTTAAGCCCCCAAGCAATCCTACTGGACTTGGATGAGAATATTTACAATCACAGGTGTTTTAGGATTAGGTTTTAAATGCAAATTTGGCACAAGAAATAGTGGCCTTAATAAATGACCCCAGACATAGAGGGACAGGTTCAGTAATCTATTAGATAGAGCTGTAATGACAAAATAAATGCTAACTGTAAAAGGACTATATTGGTAAATCAGGCTCCTTATAAACATCTTTACAATCCCATTATCCTTTCTAGTTAAGACATGTTTTTAATAGATTGAAACAAGAATATTAATAACAGCTGTATTAACAAAACCAATGCTAAGCTGCTCACCTGCTGTTACTACTACCAGGTATTCTACTAATTATTTTTTTTTTTCTTGCCGTTATAGGTGCCATATCAGCAGGACTTTGCTGCAAACAAAATACAGGTTTGTATTAGTATCAGCTTCTGTGAGTTTGCTCAAACACCATTGTTTATATCTGGCTGGTTTTCATCATCATGCTCCTATAATCAGTGTTAAAATTATAAATGATTGGGGCGCTTTTAATGGCACAAAAATATATGAATACACTTATGTTTATACATATTTCTGTGGTGATGTGTATGTAATATCACTTTTTATAGCTGAGAAGTCAAGAAGGTGCTGGCTTTCAGTGTAGCTGCCCATTTTATCAGCTAGAAAGATAAAATCGAAAAAAACCTTTTACGCAAGGCCAAGCCATGAAAGATAGCCAAGCCAACAAGGAAGACAGGTCACGTTAGTGGGTTTCTTCTGCATGTTTTTCTCCATCCCAAAGGTGTTGTTTTAAACAGTTTTTTTATGTATTTATGTAGTATAAAATCTCCGCTGTCATGTGTCCCTTAGCTCTGTGCAGGTGCATGTTCAATACACGTGCAAAACGATGACCAAATAATCAAAATGAGTGTCAGAGTCTGACTGTCCTCCTCTGTGGCTGAACTTCAGCAATTGGAGTCTCCGTCTGTGTAGGCTTTCTTTCACTGCTTACTGCATTTATTAGCTACCGGGAGAGTGTGAGCAAGACCTAACTCTGCTTTAAGAGACTCGGTCAAATCAGTATCATGACACCTGGAGCATTCACTCCTGTACTAGCGTGCCCACGGATGAGTGCTTTCATGAAAGCAAACATAACCCTTGTTCTAGGTCACTGGACATGTAGCAAACAAATCTGATCCAGGCTGGGTTTTCTGGACGTGTTGTTGATCCCCATGAGAAATGCAGAATAACCTGGTTGTATTATACCGACCTTCAGTCACAGGGGTAGGTGCTTACTCTCATTTATCTCAACTTATACTTAGCCTGGCAGAAATTCTCATGTGTCCCAACATTTAATTGCCAATGCTATTAAAAACAAATAGCTTGGGACTGTTGGGAACATTATTGCCCACTTGATCTTTGGTGCTTGCTGTATATCCAGTGAACTAGGAAAACACTTCTTTCTTATGGAGCTGTTCTCCACGCTGTCAAGAGAGATGAATCTGAGATGATAGAACTAGGAGCTCAGCAATATTTCTTCTGCTCAGTTTGAAAAAAAAGATGTTGGGAAAATCTCCAAGTCTTTCACAGGAAACTTTGACACTTCATAAACAATAACAACCATGTCTTTGAAACATGTCTCGTCTGAATTCATGGGAAAGTTTGAAGAGAGGTGGAAGTTTTTTCTGAGGGTAAAAAAAAAATGAAAAAAAAATGTAAACCGAGCATTTAATTTACATTGACACAATTAATTTGACAATTCAACCATAATAATAGTCTACAGTATGCTGTTAGGTTATATTATGCCAAATAATGTTTTAAGGAATAAAGCTTTTTCAGTAAACAGTTATCTCCATCTCTTGGTTATGCTTGTTTCTCCGTAGGTTATTCTCAAACTGACTGTAAATTATTTTTGTTTCGCTTAGCAGCTGCTGAGGTTTGAGGGAACAAATTCATTTTGGAAACTATATGTTAATGCGTTTCCAAAAGGAATGTGGTACAGATCGTCTCTTTTGTGGGACATCTAAAAATATGACATGTTATGAATTGGAAGAGAACCAACTTTCAAAATGTCAAAATCTCACGTAGGCCAAAAATTCTCCACGTCAATCAGCTCTGTTCAGTACGTGTCTTCTGACTTTTTTGCAGCCAAAGAGCCTTTATCGTCATCCCAAGTCCTCATGCGAATGGGCCACTCAGCAGCAACAGCAGGCAGGAGCTGACAAGGTAAGAGACAGGAGTGATCATGCACTTAAAAACCACAATAGTGACATCTGCAGACACTTCCAATGTGAAAATCCTGCGCCAGGGGTTGAGGAGTATAAACATCACATTTTGTGTAAATAGAGAACTTACAGCTGTTGTAGCTTCTGCTTGATATATAGTCTGTTCTTCATGATAACGAAGGGTTATCTGCCCAGAAAGACAGAAAATCACCTGAAACAGTGTCTGAGCTCACAAGCGAGCGTGGAGGTTACTGCGGGAAATGGTCCTGGGCCAGCGGCAGAACCTGGAGCAAACTGGAGTGCACAGAGCTTGGGTGACTCCCTTTTGGACAAGTTTATCTTCTTCCCTTAGCTTTGCTCTGAGCTCACCGAAATGCTTTAGTAAAAGGTAGAAAATAACACACAACAGATAACTTACCAGAAAGCCTGGTAAAATAATGGGTGTTAAAAATGAAAAGAATATAATAAGGTGCTTTGGACAAGCATAGGTCATCAGCACTACCAACCCCACTTCAAATGATCACCAATAAATAAACTGGTTTATGTTGGATTCCCTTATGTTTGTTTGGAATAAACGCTCTAATTTCCCTGATGGGAATGTTTAACAAAAATACAACCTTGATTGGATGCCTGATGTTTCCAGTCTTTATGGAGAGATTTAATAAATGAGGGCCTGTGATGTTTATTTAGTGTCTTCAGGTGGGAAATTAACTACAAGAGGGCTTCCCTATTGTTCCCTGAAAGCAGTAAAAGCAGAGGGAGAATTAAAAGCAAAACACTAATTTAAATCTAAGGGCTAGAGAGTTCAAAGAGAGCCTATCCTTGGTACACAGTAATATTCACGTTACGGCAGAACTTCATATTAATTAAATTTAAGTATAGAGTGTCTATTTAAATATATTAACAAACTCCTATATAAATTATAGTTGATTGCAATGCACTTGGAACGACGGAAACTAATCTCGCGATTTTTCTGATATAAAACTATTGTCACGTGGCTAAGCCCAACATACTTTTGCTTTACTTTTAAAACATTCTTTGCAACTGAAACTAATACAGTTGGGTTTTTATGCGGCTGTGGTTCTGACTACCAGATCACCAACTGATGCAAGGAGGTTCCTGCCCACTGAAATCAGTGCTGCCTGGTAGTTAAAGCAATGCAGTAAGAGCTTTAGTTGAGGGTTGTTTGGGGTTGTTTTTTTTTAATGTGATACATGCCAGACAAGAGCAAAGAGACAAATTCCCTTTGCTCTGTCTCATGCTCGCTTTTTCACCTGCCTCTTGTTCTTGGCCGATGTGTGAGAAGGGGCTTGCAGGAGGGGATCAACAGCTACGTGAGAAGTGAGATCTAGCCTGGGTGGGTGAAGGACAGGTAACCACATAAGGATCACCAGCAATGCACAGTTGGGAAAACGTGGAGGGTAAAAGCTGTGTAAAAATGTTTTTGAAGTGCACGGGAGATGATCACAGGGACTGCTGAAGTCTGGTTTGTGGCCAAGCAGCAATAGCACATGCACTCGTTTTAGGGGTACCGTGAGTGCTGGGGGTCCCTCCACACAGCCCCCCCACAGAGGAGCTTGGAACAGAGACTTGCCTTCAGTAGGAAGCACTCATGGGGCATCTCTGCTCTGCTCAGGTGAGTTGTATTGAAATTCAGAGGAGGCCCACCTACGTCAAACACAGCCGCGCTGTCCGGGGCCTTCAGTTCACTGTAAGAAACATGGCAACACATGCGTGTCTTCCTGGGGAAGCCGAACTAAACAATCATGTGGCAGACAAAGAGACAGAGG
The DNA here is from genome assembly GCA_033124195.1 of Coracias cyanogaster. Classification (NCBI taxonomy): domain Eukaryota; kingdom Metazoa; phylum Chordata; class Aves; order Coraciiformes; family Coraciidae; genus Coracias; species Coracias cyanogaster. The sequence goes on along the minus strand of JAVSBS010003404.1, from coordinate 90,139 downwards.
AGGAGGGTGCAGATGGGATGAAGGAGATGGGAGAACACAAAAACGCCAAGGTTCTAGAAAGAGACACAATGCCAAGGCCTGGGAGAGTCGGACCATCTGCTTCTGTTGCAGCTTCCCTATGAGATCGTCTCTTCTCTTTGTTTCTCTTTGTCAGCGAGAGAGGATAAACTCTGTGAGGTGTAACATGAAGGCTTTGGTGTAAAAAAAAAAAAGATGAAGAAGTAGCCTGCATTAAGAAAACCTTGTTTTATTCACTACGATTTGCAAAAGATCTCTCAGCAGCACGGGCTGTGACAGCGATTTGCTGTATGCAGATTTTTCACTGCAGCAATAGCTGTTTGCAGCCCCTTCTGCGTGTTTAGAAGGTGATACCTTGTGGATAAGCCGTGAATCCCTTGAGCAAAGCAGTGCCTGCTAACGTTTCACACGCCTGAAGCCTAGGTAAAGCTGACTTGCTTTACAACAAGTGATCCAGCTGACCACTGCTCCCAAGCTGTGTGATTCAGGAAAGCGGAGCCGAAGGTTGCTTCCAGGGACCAGGGTAGTTCAGAGAGTTCATAACAGAATACAAAGCCTTTCGCTTCTGGGTTGCCCATCTCAGTCCAAAATGACAGAGAGTTAGGTTTGTAGGGCCTGTGTGCTAAAAAAGGATTGTTTTACTCCAGCCTGCAGTACAGCTGACACATGGCAGCTCTAGCTGCTGGAAGACTAATGATCCCGTGTTCATGCCACATAAAGCACCCCTAGTGACTGCTTTAGTTTCCACCAGGTCATGATGGACACGGTTTGGCACCTGTAGGTGGGAGATTGCGATGCCATTACCTCTTCTGGAGTTGCTGGGGAATAAAGAGCAACTGTAAGTCTCGGTCAATGTGGCACCTTTAATGGGCCCTAAATTGACTTAGAAGGGATGGCGAGAGAAGCATTTGAGAAGCATATAACACATCCAAAATGATCTTCATACCCTGGAACTGGAGTTTCAACATATACAACAGAACAAAGGTTTTACATGAATACAAATTTCAAACGAAACAACCGTGGGGAGAATTTTACATTCAGCAAGCTGCTGCTGGGCTGATAGGAGAGGGGAGTGCGTACACAGAGCTGGGTGCAAGTGTTGCATTTAATTAAATGGGAAGCCTGCATGAAGGTTATGCCACCTCTGTAAGAAGCCCTGCATTTTTTAAGCATTTGACATGGAGCATTTGAAGTAGGAGAACGGTTAAATGACAGCCACAATAACATGTTATATTGTTCATAGCAGTCAGGTGTCAGCAAAATGGATTGATTTCTATTAGGGAGCACTAAAGGAGTATTGGATTCAATTGAATGAAGTAAATGTGCTGTAATATCTCTCTGAAGTTTCTTCCATTTTCCTGTAGTGGTACCTGAGAGAAATAAAAATGTATGTGTAAATACCAATATTAAAGAATTAGGAGAGTACAGATACTGAAAAATTCCTGTCTAGGAAGCCCTCGGGGAACCGTATTCTTGTTTACTGTTTCCAGCCCTTCTGGACAGGATGCAAATTCCTACACCTGCGATTAAAATAGTGTTTTTAAAAATGCTCAAGGAAAGATGCCACAGAGAATGCAATTCTTTCTTAGATTGGCTTTAACCATGTCAAGGCATTAGAAACAAAGTGAATTTCTTTAACCTAAGTCAGCAAGCTTAAGGTAAATGTAATGTATTTTTTAATGCTACAAATGTGCATTTGCTTTAATAGAATAGGAAAAAATATCTTGCTTCTCTTATCCAAGACTTGTAAAATAGCAAGGCCTACATTATCTTGAGGATAAGAGATCTGCAGAAAATGGAAAGACAATTCCTTTCCCTGTAGGAATAGTTTGCTGCTATCATCAGATTCTGCTGCTGACACAGACCCAGATGAGCTCCTCTTGCTTTGGTATTTAGTTCACGTGTGTTTAAAAATCTGCCGAATTGGCAGCGAAGGTTTCTGTTCAGGCTTTGTGATAATGGATTTGTACCCTCTGAGTTTAAATCTGAGCAGTCTTTTAAATAAAGCCCTCCCAGTCACGTAGGCAGCCTTGATTATATGTGAAAGTTAGTTAAGTGATATCAGAAATTTTAAGTATCTTTGTAAAGACGTGCACTCAATTGTCAAACTTACACATCTTACAGGCAAAATAGCAAAACCTCTCGTATACACTCTGGCACTGGAGGAACCTGATTTGGCTTATTCTGGTGTGACTTGCTCTTATCAAAAGTTGTTTGTCTAGGCAGCATCGGCATTTATGTAGTTTCCTTTGGGTTGACTTTTTTCCCAATGCCATCTCTATCATTATACTTCAGGTAATCATGAAACATTTAAACAAATTGTCCTGCAGCTGCTCTCAGTTGGGAGCTCTTGTACGGTCTCCATTTGCACTAGTAGGATGTACGCACAAGGTTAGGCTTGAATGCAAAGTTGCAATCTATCAGAATCCGATCTCCTGATGGAAACACAGCCCCAGGAAAATGTTGCAGTCAGTGGGGACAGTGAGCAAGATCTGAATTTCACCTGCAGTAGGTTTGATCTTGAAATCAGTAGCAGAGAGCTTGCCATCCTTGCAAGCATCCATTGGTGGACACAAAGGAACAAAACAATAAATGATCATCCTGTGTGATCTCCTTGATTATTTTATGTGAGTGAGGAACTGCAGAGTACTATAACCTTTACCACAGCAGCACAAAAAGCAGACCCAGAACCCTGCGAAGTACAAATAATGAAAATTATTGGTTTTGCATCTCTTAGGGTGAGCAGTAAGTTTGCGTTGTCTGATGCATAGTTGAAGTAATCACAGAACAAAATAATAAGATATGACAAAATGTGAAAGTCAGCGCTTGCTCTGGGAACTATTGGGCGTATTTTGACCCATGTGCAGGTCCACAGACCTTCAAGGTTGGGCTGGATACCTGCAGCATGTTCAATTTTACCTACAGCTACTTATCTTGAGCTAGTGCTTCTTTTGAGGTGGTTTTCAAGCCATTTCTTACTGGGAAACAAAGCATTGATTGCTATGGATAGTCTGGGCCTTGCTAAGCAAACAAGTCCTTTTTATTTGCGCCCTTTTTCTGCTCCTTTTCAGACTTACGACAGCTGAGATATTTTTGTTGCTGGCTCCCATTCCTGAATACTGCTGGTGTGAAAGATTAAAGGTAAACCGTCTTGATTTTGCTGCTGTTAATGGTTTCAAGCATTTGATTATGCTGCTATTATCTATTATTATTATCAGTACTTCTTACTATGTTATCTGTGATCTTACCTGTTTTCTGAATAGGATAAATATATATGTGAGCTGGTTGCTACCTTTTGTGATTCTTGCCGTGCTTTTATGGCACAGTAGCTCACTTGACTTGGGTTGAGATTTAAGTCATGGAAAAAGGAGACATTGAGCGAGAGAGAATGAGCAGGCCATGATGTTTGAAGGATGATATCTGTATCAGATGATAGTGGTCCACCAAGCAAATTGGATAGATGCAAGATATTAAATCAGAGGAATCAATATCTCAGTTTTATTTCTTTTGAACTTTGAAACTTTCTTTTGTAACAGTTATGAGGAAGAAATACTGTATGCTTATGGAAACAGAGGAAGGAAACAGAATTGTTTGTATACCATGAACACAAATACAGTTTGAGGTTTACATTTTTTCCTCAAAATGACAGTGCGAGACCTTGCAGATGCATCTTTAGAAGCTCCAAAGTTGAGTCATATACATCCTAAATAACAGAAAATTATAGCAACAGTAGTGCTATGATTTTGTGGCCTTTCCTGAATTAGCTCCAAACTGAAACTGAAGATGCCAGAAGAGACCGATTAGTCTGAATATCAACACTGTAACAGATCCTCAAAATAAGTAGCCAAGAAATTGTCCAAGAAAGAGCTGAACAAAATCATGGTGAGATTAAAACAGTTATTAACGCTGAAACGCTGAAGTGGGATAAAAGGGGCCATGAGCATTACGCTGCAGCTACTCTTGCAGCCTGTAACAGTTTTGTAATTAAGAAACTATTAGCAGTTTAAATACTGTGTAGTGTTATTCTAACTCCCACATCACGTCAGTTACAAAAACATTAATGTGCGCGATGCATTATAAGGTAAATCAGAGATAAGCTGCTCATGTCTAAGAAGATAAAATTTATCTTTTATGCTTGTATAGAATTTCAAGCTGGGGGAGGAGATTTTTTCAGTATCGGTGCTCAATGGGAACATGATGTTCTTGCCCGGCTTTCCAGTTCACAGCGATCTGGACTGAAACTTGGGAGAAAAGAGTTCTGTTCTGGTTTCTGCCATAAGCCTACTGAGCAAGTTTGTCAGTCATTTTTTTTCTTCAATAAGCACACAGCTCTTATGTGTGGAAAAGAAAAGAAATTGCGGTTACTATATAAAGTAGTTGGCGTATTAGAGGTTAAAAATGCTGCTATTCAGATAGATCTAGATAGATATACACAAGCACACACGTTATCACCAGAATCATTGAGCTTCACACTTTGACAAAGCGTCCATCTGTTTCCTACTGCTTTCAACAAGATACTCTTATTTATTAACATAAGAGGAAATGGAAGCAATTGCAGTGCTCGTTTTAGCTTGAAAAGTTAAACTGATTTCAAATGTTCTATAGAAAACTATTGGCCAAAATATTGAGGGAGTTTAAAAAATATATATACACCCACTGGATATCCACTGTGATTAGGTATCACAGAGGAGCTGGAACAAAGAATAAAAGAAATTAAACACAAATCTGAAGACCTGTAAGTCCCAGAGGTGCAGATCAATAATAAATTAATAAAGTAGTTCAAAAGCACACACAAGAATAGTTCTCGAAATGATCTTAAAGGGCAAGCCAAAGGTTTCAAATAGAAAGCAAGAGGAAAACAGAGCTTAAACTTTGACTGCTGTGTTTTGTAATATACTGCGTGTATTTTAATATAATAAATGAAACCATTGTTCAGTATGGTCCAACAGAAAATGGATGAAATTATACACATTTCACATGTGTTAAAGGCTTTCAAAATGCACCAATATTTCTTAAGTGTAAACCTTTCTAGTGGCAGTGGATGGGAAAGGATGCCACTTCAATAGTCTTCAGCGTGAGATTTATTTCTCCATTTAACTTCTCTGTTAATTAGTTAATTTTACTAACTAGCCATTTATGTGACGGATGATTCCATAAGTAAATGCAGCAACAGTCACGCACGCTTGGAAATACTTTGCTAAGAAGATCTGCCAATATTGCAGTTAGCAGTTTCAGAGATTAGTGATTAGCTGATTAATATGTGCATTTTTTGTTCAAAATGATAACAGCCTGTGGTATTGAGATGTCTGGAGTTCAGTCTGTTAACACTTGGTCTTTCAAGCTGGAGAATTGCCTAAAAGGTACCTAGCTTAGCGTGTTGTCAATAAGTAGATATGAGACGCCTTTATATTACTTTAAATAATACCTCTATCACATAAGGGTCAATAGTTAAGGGAAATAGAAGAGACTATAATTAATTCTAAGAAAATACATATAACTGTGCCCAGAATTACTGTAAAAAAAAAAAAATGCAGAATATGTGAAGTTGTTATTGCTTTTCTCTGTATGCCAAAAACTCCCCGTGGCTTCAGGGAGTGAAAACCCGGACCCGTTGGAGTCAACGGGAGTAGTGTTATTAAATCCAACAGAACCCGGATTTCACCCTGGGTTCAGGCAGTAGGAGTTTAGCATTCAGCAGGGAACAAAGGCATTTTGCTCTTGACGTATGAAAAACCTCTTGCTGTGCCAGATTACTGGAGGGTTGCTGGTTTATGTTAGCAAAGATGGGGTCAGATCTTTCTGCTGAAATCCTCCTGATTGCTGCCATTTGATCCAAACCAAATCTCTATCTGTTATTAGCAACATGGGATTTATGGAAAGGATCTGAGCAGTTCTTCTGCGTGAAGAGCATCGATATGAGAAGAGATATTACATAGCAGCACTGATAAAGTCTGTAACTGCTGATACCCAGAGAAAAGGTGAGTGAAAGAAGGAAGAAAGGACATCCTGTCCTTTTTTCTCTTGTACTCTTTTCCTCAGCATCTGCTGGCCACTGCTGGAGATACAGAAGTAGTTTAAGCAAACATGTTTGGACACTTTGTGGCAGTTCCTGTCGCTAGTAAAAATTTTTGAGAACAATCTTCACCCTTTTTTCTCTTTTGGTTAAAAACATGGAGCAAAAGAGCAAACATATTCAGGAAGACAGAGTTGTTCCCTTCTTGACAAGGGGGACAGATAGCCCTGTTCTCAATACACATGGTATGGGGAAGCTGTGAAAGTTTACATGCTGTCAAGAGAACAGTGTGGCTAAAATACTCCAGATAAGAGCAAGGCGAGCTGGAGAAGGTAACAGGGATTGATCACTTATTTCTAATAGCTTTTCTTGAATTTCTAAACCACGGTCCTGTGTCAGCCATGTAAGGATTAGTGCTTTTTAGCACTTGTGTGCATATGTGCACGTTTAACATTATGCAATTTGAGTCACATCCTGTATCTGTGATCCCTAACATCCATTTTATTTAACCATTCAACCCCCAAACCGGTGTCCCTGATGCACGGAAACAGGCTCAGAAACTCGCAGAGAGTTTGAGGAGGTATGTTTATTCGCCGGCGGGTGCACGGGGGCTAGTGCCTCCCAAAGCGTGCACACCGGCATAGCTCTGCATCGTGCTTATAAGCAGTAAATCAATACATATTCAATAGATTGCCCAATACGCCTAGACACATACGTCATCTATCCCCGCTTCG